>JAQPZY010000924.1:600000-757198 GCA_029931535.1 Margaritifera margaritifera | reverse complement strand
TTACTAGATAATTAAAATGAAAAATCATAAAAGTCACTTACAGTAATGTGTTTTGAAATCCTAATAATCCAATAAGAATGATTGTTCTAATCACAAGTCCTAAATATAGAATGTTCCGAATTCACGGCTGTGTCCTTGAATGTTATGATGTGATAATGGTCTCCAAAGTCCTGATGTACTAGAAATCTTGATGTGCTGATGTCAAAATGAAGTATTCCAAAATCTCTGAATAAGTTCACTTAAATTCCAAAATCATCAATTAAAAATCCAAAATCCAAAAGTTTATGAGCACTGTTATAATCCAATGAATATTTAAAATAATTCCTCTCTTAGAATTTGGAATGAATTTTCACAACTGTAATAGCTCTTTACAAGACTGATGGTAATGTCAAAACTGAAAAATGTCCACCAAACATGGTATATATAAAGATTGGTCACATGACAGAATGTTCTAGAACATGTGTGTCATCTTAATGGAATTTTACTTGTAAACAAAATTCAACCTTGACCTTCAAATTGAGAAAACATATTGATCAAAACAACCTAATTCAAGGACACTAGTTAAACATGTTTTTCCTGATAACATTAAGATTTAAGCAAATATTAAAGTGAAGAAGAAACATTTATAATTTCCTAAAATATTTATAATATTATATAAACATCATACATAACACCTCCCCTCATAAAGAAAAAGAAAGATTTATGTAATAAAGCTTTCTTTTGAATATACATCTAATACTATAATAACCAAAATTACATAAGAACATGTTTTATGATACTGGACTTAATTACATCAAGCAATATTACATTTCTAGGCACGTGAGAGTGCATCTGCAATCACATTGTCTTTTCCCCTGATGTGTTTGATGTCAATGTTATATTCCTTGCAATATCAAACTCCATCTCAACAATCTCCGATTTTTATCTTTCATTTTGTTGATGAAAGTAAGGGGATTGTGATCACTGTACACAATAATTGGAGAAAGAGCTGAGGTAACATACACTTCAAAATGCTGTAAAGCCAATATCAAAGCCAAACATTCCTTCTCAATTGTGGAATAATTTTTCTGGTGCTTGTTTAGTTTTTTAGAAAAATAACACACAGGGTGATCCACACCACTTTTGTCTTCCTGAATCAATACTCCACCAACCCCTACATCACTTGCATCAACAGATAATTTAAATGATTGGCTAAAATTTGGTGCAGAAAGAACTGGTGCATTCTTAAGCATGGCCTTTAACTTGTCAAAAGATTCCTGACACTTGTCAGACCAATGAAATTTGGTTTTCTTACTCAATAAACTTGTCAAAGGTTCAGCAATTTTGGAAAAATTGGAACAAAATTTCCGATAATATCCAGCCATACCTAGAAATCGCATCAGTTGCTTTTTACAAATTGGAACTTGAAATTCAGAGATAGCTTTGACCTTAGCTTCTATAGGTTTAACTTGACCTTGTCCCACAATATGTCCTAAAAATGTGACACAAGCATGGCAAAACTCACTTTTGCTCAAATTAATTGTCAGATTCGCATCGCTGAGTCGATCAAAGAATTTTCGAATGGTTTCCAAATGATCTTCCCAGGTGTTGTTGTAGATAATGACGTCATCGATATAAGCGTCACAATTATCAAGACCAAATGTTATCATGTTCATCAGACGTTGAAACGTTGCAGGCGAATTTTTCATTCCAAACGGCATGACTTTATATTGATAAAGTCCATCTGGAGTTACAAATGCTTGAAATTTCTTTTGCCCTTTCCGTCAGTGGAATTTGCCAGAATCCTTTTAAAAGGTCAAACTTGGTGACATATTCCGCATTTCCAATTTTATCAATGCAATCGTCCATTCTTGGGATTGGAAATGAATCAGTTTTGGTGACACTGTTGACTTTTCTATAGTCAGTACACATACGGAATGTATTATCTGGCTTGGGAACAAGAATACATGGTGAACTCCAGTTACTTTTACTTGGTTCTATGAAATCATTCTCCAGTAAATACTGAATTTCTTTCTTCAGATAGTTCTGTTTGAGAGGATTCATCCTATAAGGATGCTGTTTCACAGGCGCAGAATCTACAATGTCAACGTCATGATAAATTTTACTTGTTCGTGTTGGAACATCAGGAAACAAGTGCTCATAGTCATGTAATAGCTGTTTTAGTTCATTTCTTTCCTGTTGTTGTAGATGTGAAAGTTTCTGGTCTAGGTTGTTCAATATTTCTGAATTCCGAAGATTGGTTATACCAGAGTCACTATAGTCTGATTGTACTCCATCGTTGATATCTTCACTGTGTGGGACAGGTACAACTAAATTAACAGAATAATTAGCTGAGCTATCTCTGTCAAAATATTCCTTTAACATATTTATATGACAAAGTTGTTTCTGTTTCCGTCTCCCAGGAGTGTTAATGATATAATTTAAGTCATTTACTTTCTTTTCAACGGTATAAGGACCATAAAATTTAGCCTGAAGAGGATTCTGAGGTATGGGAAAGAGAGCCAGAACTTTGTCACCAGGTTTAAAACTCCTTTCCTGTGAATTTCTGTCATACCTTAATTTCATTTTTGACTGGGTAGTGTGAAGATTAGTTCTTGCTACTTCACAGGCCTTTGACAACTTGTATTTGAAATCAGAGACATAATCAAGAAGATTAATCTTTGAATCTTCATTTGAAAGAAGTTTCTCTTTCAATAATTTCAATGGTCCACGGACAGTATGACCAAAAACTAGTTCAAAGGGACTAAAACCCAACGACTCTTGAACTGATTCCCTAACAGCAAACAACAACAAATGAACACCCTCATCCCAATCCTTTTCTGTATCAAAGCAATATGATCGAATCATATTCTTCAAAGTTTGATGAAATCTTTCCAAAGCACCTTGACTTTCAGGGTGATAGGCAGAAGATTTAAACTGTTGGATGCCTAATTCATGCATAACTTGTTGGAAAATTCCAGACATAAAATTTGACCCTTGATCCGACTGGACAGATTTGGGAAGGCCAACAAGTGTAAAAAACTTCACCAAAGCTTTCACAATAGTTTTAGTTTTTATATTTCTCAGAGGAATTGCCTCTGGAAATCTTGTAGATGCACACATGATGGTCAACAAGTATTGGTTGCCTGACTTGGTTTTAGGTAAAGGACCAACACAGTCTACCATTATTCTACTAAATGGTTCATCAAATGCAGGAATAGGTTGCAGATGAGCCTTAGGTATCTTCTGATTGGGTTTTCCTACCATTTGACAAGTGTGACAAGATCTGCAGTATTTAGAAACATCACTTTTGAGTTTCGGCCAATAAAAATGATTCAAGATCTTGTGATAAGTCTTACGGACTCCTAAATGACCAGCCAAAGGAGTTTCATGGGCTAAATTAAGAATTTCCTGTCGATATGACTTAGGAACAACAATTTGATAGCTCACTGACCACTCGTCACCAGCGGGTACATCAGGTGGTCTCCATTTCCTCATAAGGACCCCATTTTTCACAAAGTAACACACTGGAACTTGTGTGGCTTCAGTTTCACTAATAGCCCTCTGAAACAAACAAGATATCTCGGGATCTTGCTCCTGTTCAACGACAAGGGATTGTCGTTTGTCATCCTGATTAGAACAAAGAGAATGAGTTGCCAAAAGAGGATCACTGTGATCAATACCATTTGATTGATCAATACCTGAGGAAAAAGTGACCTCATCAAAAGACTGACCAATACATGTGTCAGCTAAAGGAATAATATCCTGATCAACATCACTCTCAAGAGCTCTTTTTGCCATAGCTCTAGTAACTGCACAAGCAGGGTACAAATCAGGGATTTCAGTTTCGACAGGATCAACTTTCTGATCCAAACAAGGCTTGTCAGTTACAAGTGGATTAACCACAACCTTATCTCCAGCTAGGTCATTGCCTAGTAATAAATGAACACCCTCTATGGGTAAAGAAGTCACTGCCCCAACAGTCACAGGTCCAGAAACTAAGTCTGATGCCAAATTTACACAATGGAGAGGAACATTTACAAAGCCGCACTCTACTCCCTGAACAAGAACACTTTCACTTGAAGAAGACTCCTCAGACAAAGGCAAAGTACCTGATAATAAAAGACTCTGAGAAGCTCCAGTGTCCCTTAATATTTTAATTGGGATAGGTTTGGCAGAATCACCAATAAGTGATATAGAACCTTCTGACATGAATGGTTCATAAGCCTCCAAAATAGAATCAGACTGGGGTTTGTTTGACCCAACAAATGTATTGCTTTCAATACAAGACCGTGACCTTGACCTCGTAGAAATAAGAGCATTTGGAAAAGCTCTGTCTTTTCTCTGTTGCTTATTTTTCAACTTGAAGCAATCAGAAATAACGTGCCCTTTCGTTTTACAATAAGTGCACGTAGGAAGAGATAAGGATTTCTGATCAGTCTTATCAGATGTTTGATTCCTAACAGTTGTGCTGTTGTGAAATTTGGAAGTACTCGAATGAGATTGAAATGGTTTTTTTACCAGAAAACTGCTGAGAGGACGACTTATTGCCAAATGAAATTTTGTGAGTCAAGGAATAATCATCAGCCATACGAGCAGCATTTTCCAAAGTTTCCACATTCTGCTCGTCAAGATAGGTTTTAACATCACTATGGATGCACCTCTTGAACTCTTCAATTAATACGAGCTGTCTGAGGTTATCATAAGCTTGATCAACTTTCTTGGCTGAGCACCACCTATCAAATAGTTGTTCTTTATCCCTTGCAAATTCGACATGAGTTTGTCCAGTTTCTTTTCTACAATTCCTAAACCTTTGTCGATATGCCTCTGGTACCAACTCATAAGCTTTCAAGATGTACTCCTTAACCACATCATAATCAGTGCTTTGTTGTACTGACAGTGAAGTGTAGACTTCACGAGCTTTGCCAATAAGTACACTTTGTAATAACAAAGTCCAATGCTCTCTGGGCCATTTCAAGTTTTCAGCTATTTTCTCGAAATGAAGAAAGTATTTATCTACTTCTTTTTCCTGAAAAGGGGGTACTAACCTAATATATCTAGTAACATCAAAACCTGAACTTGTGTTTAAAGGAGTGGAGTGTGCTCTGTTTGCCAGTTCTAATTCTCTTAACTTTAAATTGCATTTCCCTTTCTTCTCTTTGCATCTGCATCTGTCTCTCCTCTTTCTCTCTCTCCCTCTCCATCTGCCTCTCTTCTTTTTGCATTTGTATCTGCCTCTCTTCTTTCTCTCTCTCCATCTGTATCTGCCTCTCTTCTTTCTCTCTCTCTCTCTGAATCTGAAGCTTTGCCAATTCTAAATCCATCTGGTTCTTTAACTCTAATTCCCTTAATTTCCTGTCAGAACCAGATACAGGCTTTCTCTTCAAACTTAAAGCACTATTTTCAAAAATTCCCTTTCCTACTAAATACTGAATCAAAATAATCTTTATCTCCTGTTTTGTCAATGATACTTTTGCCTCAGATAGACTGTATTTTCTGGCAAGCTCGAGCAACTCATCCTTTCTCATGCACTCTAACCCCTCCTGGGTAGGTTTTGAAATGAAATTCTGAACATTAGATGCCATTGTAAATGCTTGTTGGTTTCACACAAAAAAATTTCTCTATTTAAAAATCTTTGCCAAAGACAAAAAAAAATTCAGAGACAAAATCAATATGAATTTCAAAGATAAATTTAATATCTCTAATATGCTTTAAAGAAATTCAGATCCCAGAAGACGAGCCCCCAATTTCTGTTACGACTCTATGGTCTAAGAAAAATGTAACAGAAAGAAAGTGAAACCAACAAATCAAGTAAAAAATCAACAAGCAATTTATTACTAGATAATTAAAATGAAAAATCAAAAAGTCACTTACAGTAATGTGTTTTGAAATCCTAATAATCCAATAAGAATGATTGTTCTAATCACAAGTCCTAAATATAGAATGTTCCGAATTCACGGCTGTGTCCTTGAATGTTATGATGTGCTAATGGTCTCCAAAGTCCTGATGTACTAGAAATCTTGATGTGCTGATGTCAAAATGAAGTATTCCAAAATCTCTGAATAAGTTCACATTAAATTCCAAAATCATCAATTAAAAATCCAAAATCCAAAAGTTTATGAGCACTGTTATAATCCAATGAATATTTAAAATAATTCCTCTCTTAGAATTTGGAATGAATTTTCACAACTGTAATAGCTCTTTACAAGACTGATGGTAATGTCAAAACTGAATAAATGTCCACCAAACATGGTATATATAAAGATTGGTCACATGACAGAATGTTCTAGAATGTGTGTCATCTTAATGGAATTTTACTTGTAAACAAAAATCAACCTTGACCTTCAAATTGAGAAAACATATTGATCAAAACAACCTAATTCAAGGACACTAGTTAAACATGTTTTTCCTGATAAACATTAAGATTTAAGCAAATATTAAAGTGAAGAAACATTTATAATTTCCTAAAATATTTATAATATTATATAAACATCATACATAACACCTCCCCTCATAAAGAAAAAGAAAGATTTATGTAATAAAGCTTTCTTTTGAATATACATCTAATACTATAATAACCAAAATTACATAAGAACATGTTTTATGATACTGGACTTAATTACATCAAGCAATATTACATTTCTAGGCACGTGAGAGTGCATCTGCAATCACATTGTCTTTTCCCCTGATGTGTTTGATGTCAATGTTATATTCCTGCAATATCAAACTCCATCTCAACAATCTCCGATTTTTATCTTTCATTTTGTTGATGAAAGTAAGGGGATTGTGATCACTGTACACAATAATTGGAGAAAGAGCTGAGGTAACATACACTTCAAAATGCTGTAAAGCCAATATCAAAGCCAAACATTCCTTCTCAATTGTGGAATAATTTTTCTGGTGCTTGTTTAGTTTTTTAGAAAAAATAACACACAGGGTGATCCACACCACTTTTGTCTTCCTGAATCAATACTCCACCAACCCCTACATCACTTGCATCAACAGATAATTTAAATGATTGGCTAAAATTTGGTGCAGAAAGAACTGGTGCATTCTTAAGCATGGCCTTTAACTTGTCAAAAGATTCCTGACACTTGTCAGACCAATGAAATTTGGTTTTCTTACTCAATAAACTTGTCAAAGGTTCAGCAATTTTGGAAAAATTGGAACAAAATTTCCGATAATATCCAGCCATACCTAGAAATCGCATCAGTTGCTTTTTACAAATTGGAACTTGAAATTCAGAGATAGCTTTGACCTTAGCTTCTATAGGTTTAACTTGACCTTGTCCCACAATATGTCCTAAAAATGTGACACAAGCATGGCAAAACTCACTTTTGGCTCAAATTAATTGTCAGATTCGCATCGCTGAGTCGATCGAAGAATTTCGAAAATGGTTTCCAAATGATCTTCCCAGGTGTTGTTGTAGATAATTGACGTCATCGATATAAGCGTCACAATTATCAAGACCAAATGTTATCATGTTCATCAGACGTTGAAACGTTGCAGGCGAAAATTTTTCATTCCAAAACGGCATGACTTTATATTGATAAAGTCCATCTGGAGTTCAAATGCTGAAATTTCTTTTGCCCTTTCCGTCAGTGGAATTTGCCAGAATCCTTTTTAAAAGGTCAAACTTGGTGACATATTCCGCATTTCCAATTTTATCAATGCAATCGTCCATTCTTGGGATTGGAAATGAATCAGTTTTGGTGACACTGTTGACTTTTCTATAGTCAGTACACATACGGAATGTATTATCTGGCTTGGGGAACAAGAATACATGGTGAACTCCAGTTACTTTTACTTGGTTCTATGAAATCATTCTCCAGTAAATACTGAATTTCTTTCTTCAGATAGTTCTGTTTGAGAGGATTCATCCTATAAGGATGCTGTTTCACAGGCGCAGAATCTACAATGTCAACGTCATGATAAATTTTACTTGTTCGTGTTGGAACATCAGGAAACAAGTGCTCATAGTCATGTAATAGCTGTTTTAGTTCATTTCTTTCCTGTTGTTGTAGATGTGAAAGTTTCTGGTCTAGGTTGTTCAATATTTCTGAATTCCGAAGATTGGTTATACCAGAGTCACTATAGTCTGATTGTATTCCATCGTTGATATCTTCACTGTGTGGGACAGGTACAACTAAATTAACTGAATAATTAGCTGAGCTATCTCTGTCAAAATATTCCTTTAACATATTTATATGACAAAGTTGTTTCTGTTTCCGTCTCCCAGGAGTGTTAATGATATAATTTAAGTCATTTACTTTCTTTTCAACGGTATAAGGACCAAAAAATTTAGCCTGAAGAGGATTCTGAGGTATGGGAAAGAGAGCCAGAACTTTGTCACCAGGTTTAAAACTCCTTTCCTGTGAATTTCTGTCATACCTTAATTTCATTTTTGACTGGGTAGTGTGAAGATTAGTTCTTGCTACTTCACAGGCCTTTGACAACTTGTATTTGAAATCAGAAACATAATCAAGAAGATTAATCTTTGAATCTTCATTTGAAAGAAGTTTCTCTTTCAATAATTTCAATGGTCCACGGACAGTATGACCAAAAACTAGTTCAAAGGGACTAAAACCCAACGACTCTTGAACTGATTCCCTAACAGCAAACAACAACAAATGAACACCCTCATCCCAATCCTTTTCTGTATCAAAGCAATATGATCGAATCATATTCTTCAAAGTTTGATGAAATCTTTCCAAAGCACCTTGACTTTCAGGGTGATAGGCAGAAGATTTAAACTGTTGGATGCCTAATTCATGCATAACTTGTTGGAAAATTCCAGACATAAAATTTGACCCTTGATCTGACTGGACAGATTTGGGAAAAGGCCAACAAGTGTAAAAAACTTCACCAAAGCTTTCACAATAGTTTTAGTTTTTATATTTCTCAGAGGAATTGCCTCTGGAAATCTTGTAGATGCACACATGATGGTCAACAAGTATTGGTTGCCTGAACTTGGTTTTAGGTAAAAGACAAACACAGTCTACTATTATTCTACTAAATGGTTCATCAAATGCAGGAATAGGTTGCAGATGAGCCTTAGGTATCTTCTGATTGGGTTTTCCTACCATTTGACAAGTGTGACAAGATCTGCAGTATTTAGAAACATCACTTTTGAGTTTCGGCCAATAAAAATGATTCAAGATCTTGTGATAAGTCTTACGGACTCCTAAATGACCAGCCAAAGGAGTTTCATGGGCTAAATTAAGAATTTCCTGTCGATATGACTTAGGAACAACAATTTGATAGCTCACTGACCACTCGTCACCAGCGGGTACATCAGGTGGTCTCCATTTCCTCATAAGGACCCCATTTTTTCACAAAGTAACACACTGGAACTTGTGTGGCTTCAGTTTCACTAATAGCCCTCTGAAACAAACAAGATATCTCGGGATCTTGCTCCTGTTCAACGACAAGGGATTGTCGTTTGTCATCCTGATTAGAACAAAGAGAATGAGTTGCCAAAAGAGGATCACTGTGATCAATACCATTTGATTGATCAATACCCTGAGGAAAAAGTGACCTCATCAAAAAGACTGACCAATACATGTGTCATCTAAAGGAATAATATCCTGATCAACATCACTCTCAAGAGCTCTTTTTGCCATAGCTCTAGTAACTGCACAAGCAGGGTACAAATCAGGGATTTCAGTTTCGACAGGATCAACTTTCTGATCCAAACAAGGCTTTGTCAGTTACAAGTGGATTAACCACAACCTTATCTCCAGCTAGGTCATTGCCTAGTAATAATATGAACACCCTCTATGGGTAAAGAAGTCACTGCCCCAACAGTCACAGGTCCAGAAACTAAGTCTGATGCCAAATTTACACAATGGAAGAGGAACATTTACAAAGCCGCACTCTACTCCCTGAACAAGAACACTTTCACTTGAAGAAGACTCCTCAGACAAAGGCAAAGTACCTGATAATAAAAGACTCTGAGAAGCTCCAGTGTCCCTTAATATTTTAATTGGGATAGGTTTGGCAGAATCACCAATAAGTGATATAGAACCTTCTGACATGAATGGTTCATAAGCCTCCAAAATAGAATCAGACTGGGGTTTGTTTGACCCAACAAATGTATTGCTTTCAATACAAGACCGTGACCTTGACCTCGTAGAAATAAGAGCATTTGGAAAAGCTCTGTCTTTTCTCTGTTGCTTATTTTTCAACTTGAAGCAATCAGAAATAACGTGCCCTTTCGTTTTACAATAAGTGCACGTAGGAAGAGATAAGGATTTCTGATCAGTCTTATCAGATGTTTGATTCCTAACAGTTGTGCTGTTGTGAAATTTGGAAGTACTCGAATGTGATTGAAATGGTTTTTTTTTTTTACCAGGTAAAACTGCTGGAGAGGTCGACCTTATTGCCAAATGAAATTTTGTGAGTCAAGGAATAATCATCAGCCATACGAGCAGCATTTTCCAAAGTTTTCCACATTCTGCTCGTCAAGATAGGTTTTCAACATCACTAATGGACTGCCACCTCATTGACCAACTTCAATTAATACGAGCAGTCTGAGGTTATCATCAAGCTTGATCAACTTTCTTGGCTGAGCACCACCTAATCAAACTAGTTGGTTCTTTATCCCTTGCAAATTCGACATGAGTTTGTCCAGTTTCTTTTCTACAATTCCTAAACTTTGTCGATATGCCTCTGGTACCAACTCATAAGCTTTCAAGATGTACTACCTTAACCACATCATAATCAGTGCTTTGTTTGTACTGACAGTGAAAGTGTAGACTTCACGAGCTTTTGCCAATAAGTACACTTTGTAATAACAAAGTCCAATGCTCTCTGGGCCATTTCAAGTTTTCATGCTATTTTCTCGAAATGAAGAAAGTATTTATCTACTTCTTTTTCCTGAAAGGGGGGGTACTAACCTAATATATCTAGGTAACATCAAAACCTGGACTTGTGTTTAAAAGGAGAGGAGTGTGCTCTGTTTGCCCAGTTCTAATTCTCTTAACTTAAATTGCATTTCCTTTCTTCTCTTTGCATCTGCATCTGTCTCTCCTCTTTCTCTCTCTCCCTCTCCATCTGCCTCTCTCTCTTTTTGCATTTGTATCTGCCTCTCTTCTTTTCTCTCTCTCCATCTGTATCTGCCTATCTTCTTTCTCTCTCTCCCTCTGAATCTGAAGCTTTGCCAATTCTAAATCCATCTGGTACTTTAACTCTAATCCCTTAATTCCTGTCAGAACCAGATACAGGCTTTCTCTTCAAACTTAAAGCACTATTTTCAAAAATTCCCTTTCCTACTAAATACTGAATTAAAATAATCTTTATCTCCTGTTTTGTCAATGATACTTTTGCCTCAGATAGACTGTATTTTCTGGCAAGGCTCGAGCAACTCATCCTTTCTCAATGCACTCTAACCCCTCCTGGGTAGGTTTTGAAATGAAATCTGAACATTAGATGCCATTGTAAATGCTTGTTGGTTTCACACAAACAAATTTCTCTATTTAAAAATCTTTGCCAAAGACAAAAAAAATTCAGAGAGCCAAAACAATATGAATTTCAAAGATAAATTTAATATCTCTAATATGCTTTAAAGAAATTCAGATCCCAGAAGACGAGCCCCCAATTTCTGTTACGACTCTATGGTCTAAGAAAAATGTAACAGAAAGAAAAGTGAAACCAACAAATCATGTAAAAAATCCAACAAGCAATTTATTACTAGATAATTAAAATGAAAAAATCAAAAACGTCACTTACAGTAATGTGTTTTGAAATCCTAATAATCCAATAAGAATGATTGTTCTAATCACAAGTCCTAAATATAGAAGTTCCGAATTCACGGCAGTGTCCTTGAATGTTATGATGTGCTAATGGTCTCCAAAGTCCTGATTGTACTAGAAATCTTGATGTGCTGATGTCAAAATGAAGTATTCCAAAATCTTTGAATAAGTTTCACATAAATTCCCAAATCATCAATTAAAAATCAAAATCCAAAAGTTTGTGAGCACTGTTATAATCCAATGAATATTTAAAATAATTCCTCTCTTAGAATTTGGAATGAATTTTCACACATGTAATAGCTCTTTACAAGACTGATGGTAATGTCAAAACTGACAAAATGTCCACCAAACATGGTATATATAAAGATTGGTCACATGACAGAATGTTCTAGAATGTGTGTCATCTTAATGGAATTTTACTTGTAAACAAAAATCAACCTTGACCTTCAAATTGAGAAAACATATTGATCAAAACAACCTAATTCAAGGACACTAGTTAAAGATGTTTTTCCTGATAAACATTAAGATTTAAGCAAATATTAAAGTGAAAGAAACATTTATAATTTCCTAAAATATTTATAATATTATATAAACATCATACATAACACCTCCCCTCATAAAGAAAAAGAAAGAATTATGTAATAAAGCTTTCTTTTGAATATACATCTATATACTATAATAACCAAAATTACATAAGAACATGTTTTATGATACTGGACTTAATTACATCAAGCAATATTACATTTCTAGGCACGTGAGAGTGCATCTGCAATCACTTTGTCTTTTCCCCTGATAGTGTTTGATGTCAATGTTATATTCCTGCAATATCAAACTCCATCTCAACAATCTCCGATTTTTATCTTTCATTTTGTTGATGAAAGTAAGGGGATTGTGATCACTGTACACAATAATTGGAGAAAGAGCTGAGGTAACATACACTTCAAAATGCTGTAAAGCCAATATCAAAGCCAAACATTCCTTCTCAATGTGGGAATAATTTTTCTGGTGCTTGTTTAGTTTTTTAGAAAAATAACACACAGGGTGATCCACACCACTTTTGTCTTCCTGAATCAATACTCCACCAACCCCTACATCACTTGCATCAACAGATAATTAAATGATTGGCTAAAATTTGGTGCAGAAAGAACTGGTGCATTCTTAAGCATGGCCTTTAACTTGTCAAAAAGATTCCTGACACTTGTCAGACCAATGAAATTTGGTTTTCTTACTCAATAAACTTGTCCAAAGGTTCAGCAATTTTGGAAAAATTGGACACAAAAATTTCCGATAATATCCAGCCATACCTAGAAATCGCATCAGTTGCTTTTTACAAATTGGAACTTGAAATTCAGAGATAGCTTTGACCTTAGCTTCTATAGGTTTAACTTGACCTTGTCCCCACAATATGTCCTAAAAATGTGACACAAGCATGGCAAAACTCAACTTTTGCTCAAATTAATTGTCAGATTCGCATCACTGAGTCGATCAAAGAATTTTCGAATGGTTTCCAAATGCTCTTCCCAGGTGTTGTTGTAGATAATGACGTCATCGATATAAGCGTCACAATTATCAAGACCAAATGTTATCATGTTCATTAGACGTTGAAACGTTGCAGGGCGAATTTTTCATTCCAAACGGCATGACTTTATATTGATAAAGTCCATCGGAGTTGCAAATGCTGAAATTTCTTTTGCCCTTTCCGTCAGTGGAATTTGCCAGAATCCTTTTAAAAGGTCAAACTTGGTGACATATTCCGCATTTCCAATTTTATCAATGCAATCGTCCATTCTTGGGATTGGAAATGAATCAGTTTTGGTGACCACTGTTGACTTTTCTATAGTCTGTACACATACGGAATGTATTATCTGGCTTGGGAACAAGAATACATGGTGAACTCCAGTTACTTTTACTTGGTTCTATGAAATCATTCTCCAGTAAATACTGAATTTCTTTCTTCAGATAGTTCTGTTTGAGAGGATTCATCCTATAAGGATGCTCGTTTCACAGGCGCAGAATCTACAATGTCAACGTCATGATAAATTTGACTTGTTCGTGTTGGAACATCAGGAAACAAGTGCTCATAGTCATGTAATAGCTGTTTTTAGTTCATTTCCTTTCCTGTTGTTGTAGATGTGAAAGTTTCTGGTCTAGGTTGTTCAATATTTCTGAATTCCGAAGATTGGTTATACCAGAGTCACTATAGTCTGATTGATTCCATCGTTGATATCTTCACTGTGTGGGACAGGTACAACTAAATTAACAGAATAATTAGCTGAGCTATCTCTGTCAACATATTCCTCTTAACATATTTATATGACAAAGTGTTTCTGTTTCCGTCTCCCCGGAGTGTTAATGATATAATTTAAGTCATTTACTTTCTTTTCAACGGTATAAGGACCAAAAAATTTAGCCTGAAGAGGATTCTGAGGTATGGGAAAGAGAGCCAGAACTTTGTCACCAGGTTTAAAACTCCTTTCCTGTGAATTTCTGTCATAACTTAATTTCATTTTGATCTGGGTAGTGTGAAAGATTAGTTCTTGCTACTTCACAGGCCCTTTGCCAACTTGTATTTGAAATTCAGAAACATAATCAAGAAGATTAATCTTTGAGTCTTCATTTGAAGAAGTTTCTCTTTCAATAATTTCAGTGGTCCACGGACAGTATGACCAAAAACTAGTTCAAAGGGACTAAAACCCAACGACTCTTGAACTGATTCCCTAACAGCAAACAACAACAAATGAACACCCTCATCCCAATCCTTTTCTGTATCAAAGCAATATGATCGAATCATATTCTTCAAAGTTTGATGAAATCTTTCCAAAGCACCTTGACTTTCAGGGTGATAGGCAGAAGATTTGAACTGTTGGATGCCTAATTCATGCACAACTTGTTGGAAAATTCCAGACATCAAATTTGACCCTTGATCCGACTGGACAGATTTGGGAAGCGCCAACAAGTGTAAAAAAAACTTCACCAAAGCTTTCACAATAGTTTTAGTTTTTATATTTCTCAGAGGAATTGTCTCTGGAAATCTTGTAGATGCACACATGATGGTCAACAAGTATTGGTTGCCTGACTTGGTTTTAGGTAAAGGACCAACACAGTCTACCATTATTCTACTAAATGGTTCATCAAATGCAGGAATAGGTTGCAGATGAGCCTTAGGTATCTTCTGATTGGGTTTTCCTACCATTTGACAAGTGTGACAAGATCTGCAGTATTTAGAAACATCACTTTTGAGTTTCGGCCAATAAAAATGATTCAAGATCTTGTGATAAGTCTTACGGACTCCTAAATGACCAGCCAAAGGAGTTTCATGGGCTAAATTAAGAATTTCCTGTCGATATGACTTAGGAACAACAATTTGATAGCTCACTGACCACTCGTCACCAGCGGGTACATCAGGTGGTCTCCATTTCCTCATAAGGACCCTATTTTTCACAAAAGTAACACACTGGAACTTGTGTGGCTTCAGTTTCACTAATAGCCCTCTGAAACAAACAAGATATCTCGGGATCTTGCTCCTGTTCAACGACAAGGGATTGTCGTTTGTCATCCTGATTAGAACAAAGAGAATGAGTTGCCAAAAGAGGATCACTGTGATCAATACCATTTGATTGATCAATACCTGAGGAAAAAGTGACCTCATCAAAAAACTGACCAATACATGTGTCAGCTAAATGAATAATATCCTGATCAACATCACTCTCAAGAGCTCTTTTTGCCATAGCTCTAGTAACTGCACAAGCAGGGTACAAATCAGGGATTTCAGTTTCGACAGGATCAACTTTCTGATCCAAACCAGGCTTGTCAGTTACAAGTGGATTAACCACAACCTTATCTCCAGCTAGGTCATTGCCTAGTAATAAATGAACACCCTCTATGGGTAAAGAAGTCACTGCCCCAACAGTCACAGGTCCAGAAACTAAGTCTGATGCCAAATTTACACAATGAAGAGGAACATTTACAAAGCCGCACCTCTACTCCCTGAACAAGAACACTTTCACTTGAAGAAGACTCCTCAGACCAAAGGCAAAGTACCTGATAATAAAAGACTCTGAGAAGCTCCAGTGTCCCTTAATATTTTAATTGGGAATAGGTTTGGCAGAATCACCAATAAGTGATATAGAACCTTCTGACATGAATGGTTCATAAGCCTCCAAAATAGGAATCAGACTGGGGTTTGTTTGACCCAACAAATGTATTGCTTTCAATACAAGACGTGACCTTGACCTCGTAGAAATAAGAGCATTTGGAAAAGCTCTGTCTTTTCTCTGTTGCTTATTTTTCAACTTGAAGCAATCAGAAATAACGTGCCCTTTCGTTTTACAATAAGTGCCACGTAGGAAGAGATAAGGATTTCTGATCAGTCTTATCAGATGTTTGATTGCTAACAGTTGTGCTGTTGTGAAATTTGGAAGTACTCGAATGAGATTGAAAATGGTTTTTTACCAGAAAACTGCTGAGAGGACGACTTATTGCCAAATGAAATTTTGTGTTCAAGGAGTAATCATCAGAGATACGAGCAGCATTTTCCAAAGTTTCCACATTCTGCTCGTCAAGATAGGTTTTAACATCACTATGGATGCACCTCTTGAACTCTTCAATTAATACGAGCTGTCTGAGGTTATCATAAGCTTGATCAACTTTCTTGGCTGAGGCACCACCTATCAAATAGTTGTTCTTTATCCCTTGCAAATTCGACATGAGTTTGTCCAGTTTCTTTTCTACAATTCCTAAACCTTTGTCGATATGCCTCTGGTACCAACTCATAAGCTTTCAAGATGTACTCCTTAACCACATCATAATCAGTGCTTTGTTGTACTGACAGTGAAGTGTAGACTTCACGAGCTTTGCCAATAAGTACACTTTGTAATAACAAAGTCCAATGCTCTCTGGGCCATTTCAAGTTTTCAGCTATTTTCTCGAATGAAGAAAGTATTTATCTACTTCTTTTTCCTGAAAAGGGGGGTACTAACCTAATATATCTAGTAACATCAAAACCTGGACTTGTGTTTAAAGGAGAGGAGTGTGCTCTGTTTGCCAGTTCTAATTCTCTTAACTTAAATTGCATTTCCCTTTCTTCTCTTTGCATCTGCATCTGTCTCTCCTCTTTCTCTCTCTCCCTCTCCATCTGCCTCTCTTCTTTTTGCATTTGTATCTGCCTCTCTTCTTTCTCTCTCTCCATCTGTATCTGCCTATCTTCTTTCTCTCTCTCCCTCTGAATCTGAAGCTTTGCCAATTCTAAATCCATCTGGTACTTTAACTCTAATTCCCTTAATTTCCTGTCAGAACCAGATACAGGCTTTCTCTTCAAACTTAAAGCACTATTTTCAAAAATTCCCTTTCCTACTAAATACTGAATTAAAATAATCTTTATCTCCTGTTTTGTCAATGATACTTTTGCCTCAGATAGACTGTATTTTCTGGCAAGCTCGAGCAACTCATCCTTTCTCATGCACTCTAACCCCTCCTGGGTAGGTTTTGAAATGAAATTCTGAACATTAGATGCCATTGTAAATGCTTGTTGGTTTCACACAAACAAATTTCTCTATTTAAAAATCTTTGCCAAAGACAAAAAAAAATTCAGAGACAAAATCAATATGAATTTCAAAGATAAATTTAATATCTCTAATATGCTTTAAAGAAATTCAGATCCCAGAAGACGAGCCCCCAATTTCTGTTACGACTCTATGGTCTAAGAAAAATGTAACAGAAAGAAAGTGAAACCAACAAATCATGTAAAAAATCAACAAGCAATTTATTACTAGATAATTAAAATGAAAAAATCAAAACGTCACTTACAGTAATGTGTTTTGAAATCCTAATAATCCAATAAGAATGATTGTTCTAATCACAAGTCCTAAATATAGAATGTTCCGAATTCACGGCTGTGTCCTTGAATGTTATGATGTGCTAATGGTCTCCAAAGTCCTGATGTACTAGAAATCTTGATGTGCTGATGTCAAAATGAAGTATTCCAAAATCTTTGAATAAGTTCACATAAATTCCCAAATCATCAATTAAAAATCCAAAATCCAAAAGTTTGTGAGCACTGTTATAATCCAATGAATATTTAAAATAATTCCTCTCTTAGAATTTGGAATGAATTTTCACAACTGTAATAGCTCTTTACAAGACTGATGGTAATGTCAAAACTGACAAAATGTCCACCAAACATGGTATATATAAAGATTGGTCACATGACAGAATGTTCTAGAATGTGTGTCATCTTAATGGAATTTTACTTGTAAACAAAAATCAACCTTGACCTTCAAATTGAGAAAACATATTGATCAAAACAACCTAATTCAAGGACACTAGTTAAAGATGTTTTTCCTGATAAACATTAAGATTTAAGCAAATATTAAAGTGAAGAAACATTTATAATTTCCTAAAATATTTATAATATTATATAAACATCATACATAACACCTCCCCTCATAAAGAAAAAGAAAGAATTATGTAATAAAGCTTTCTTTTGAATATACATCTAATACTATAATAACCAAAATTACATAAGAACATGTTTTATGATACTGGACTTAATTACATCAAGCAATATTACATTTCTAGGCACGTGAGAGTGCATCTGCAATCACATTGTCTTTTCCCCTGATGTGTTTGATGTCAATGTTATATTCCTGCAATATCAAACTCCATCTCAACAATCTCCGATTTTTATCTTTCATTTTGTTGATGAAAGTAAGGGGATTGTGATCACTGTACACAATAATTGGAGAAAGAGCTGAGGTAACATACACTTCAAAATGCTGTAAAGCCAATATCAAAGCCAAACATTCCTTCTCAATTGTGGAATAATTTTTCTGGTGCTTGTTTAGTTTTTTAGAAAAATAACACACAGGGTGATCCACACCACTTTTGTCTTCCTGAATCAATACTCCACCAACCCCTACATCACTTGCATCAACAGATAATTTAAATGATTGGCTAAAATTTGGTGCAGAAAGAACTGGTGCATTCTTAAGCATGGCCTTTAACTTGTCAAAAGATTCCTGACACTTGTCAGACCAATGAAATTTGGTTTTCTTACTCAATAAACTTGTCAAAGGTTCAGCAATTTTGGAAAAATTGGAACAAAATTTCCGATAATATCCAGCCATACCTAGAAATCGCATCAGTTGCTTTTTACAAATTGGAACTTGAAATTCAGAGATAGCTTTGACCTTAGCTTCTATAGGTTTAACTTGACCTTGTCCCACAATATGTCCTAAAAATGTGACACAAGCATGGCAAAACTCACTTTTGCTCAAATTAATTGTCAGATTCGCATCACTGAGTCGATCAAAGAATTTTCGAATGGTTTCCAAATGATCTTCCCAGGTGTTGTTGTAGATAATGACGTCATCGATATAAGCGTCACAATTATCAAGACCAAATGTTATCATGTTCATTAGACGTTGAAACGTTGCAGGCGAATTTTTCATTCCAAACGGCATGACTTTATATTGATAAAGTCCATCTGGAGTTGCAAATGCTGAAATTTCTTTTGCCCTTTCCGTCAGTGGAATTTGCCAGAATCCTTTTAAAAGGTCAAACTTGGTGACATATTCCGCATTTCCAATTTTATCAATGCAATCGTCCATTCTTGGGATTGGAAATGAATCAGTTTTGGTGACACTGTTGACTTTTCTATAGTCAGTACACATACGGAATGTATTATCTGGCTTGGGAACAAGAATACATGGTGAACTCCAGTTACTTTTACTTGGTTCTATGAAATCATTCTCCAGTAAATACTGAATTTCTTTCTTCAGATAGTTCTGTTTGAGAGGATTCATCCTATAAGGATGCTGTTTCACAGGCGCAGAATCTACAATGTCAACGTCATGATAAATTTGACTTGTTCGTGTTGGAACATCAGGAAACAAGTGCTCATAGTCATGTAATAGCTGTTTTAGTTCATTTCTTTCCTGTTGTTGTAGATGTGAAAGTTTCTGGTCTAGGTTGTTCAATATTTCTGAATTCCGAAGATTGGTTATACCAGAGTCACTATAGTCTGATTGTATTCCATCGTTGATATCTTCACTGTGTGGGACAGGTACAACTAAATTAACAGAATAATTAGCTGAGCTATCTCTGTCAAAATATTCCTTTAACATATTTAGATGACAAAGTTGTTTCTGTTTCCGTCTCCCAGGAGTGTTAATGATATAATTTAAGTCATTTACTTTCTTTTCAACGGTATAAGGACCAAAAAATTTAGCCTGAAGAGGATTCTGAGGTATGGGAAAGAGAGCCAGAACTTTGTCACCAGGTTTAAAACTCCTTTCCTGTGAATTTCTGTCATACCTTAATTTCATTTTTGACTGGGTAGTGTGAAGATTAGTTCTTGCTACTTCACAGGCCTTTGACAACTTGTATTTGAAATCAGAAACATAATCAAGAAGATTAATCTTTGAGTCTTCATTTGAAAGAAGTTTCTCTTTCAATAATTTCAGTGGTCCACGGACAGTATGACCAAAAACTAGTTCAAAGGGACTAAAACCCAACGACTCTTGAACTGATTCCCTAACAGCAAACAACAACAAATGAACACCCTCATCCCAACCCTTTTCTGTATCAAAGCAATATGATCGAATCATATTCTTCAAAGTTTGATGAAATCTTTCCAAAGCACCTTGACTTTCAGGGTGATAGGCAGAAGATTTAAACTGTTGGATGCCTAATTCATGCACAACTTGTTGGAAAATTCCAGACATAAAATTTGACCCTTGATCCGACTGGACAGATTTGGGAAGGCCAACAAGTGTAAAAAAACTTCACCAAAGCTTTCACAATAGTTTTAGTTTTTATATTTCTCAGAGGAATTGTCTCTGGAAATCTTGTAGATGCACACATGATGGTCAACAAGTATTGGTTGCCTGACTTGGTTTTAGGTAAAGGACCAACACAGTCTACCATTATTCTACTAAATGGTTCATCAAATGCAGGAATAGGTTGCAGATGAGCCTTAGGTATCTTCTGATTGGGTTTTCCTACCATTTGACAAGTGTGACAAGATCTGCAGTATTTAGAAACATCACTTTTGAGTTTCGGCCAATAAAAATGATTCAAGATCTTGTGATAAGTCTTACGGACTCCTAAATGACCAGCCAAAGGAGTTTCATGGGCTAAATTAAGAATTTCCTGTCGATATGACTTAGGAACAACAATTTGATAGCTCACTGACCACTCGTCACCAGCGGGTACATCAGGTGGTCTCCATTTCCTCATAAGGACCCCATTTTTCACAAAGTAACACACTGGAACTTGTGTGGCTTCAGTTTCACTAATAGCCCTCTGAAACAAACAAGATATCTCGGGATCTTGCTCCTGTTCAACGACAAGGGATTGTCGTTTGTCATCCTGATTAGAACAAAGAGAATGAGTTGCCAAAAGAGGATCACTGTGATCAATACCATTTGATTGATCAATACCTGAGGAAAAAGTGACCTCATCAAAAAAACTGACCAATACATGTGTCAGCTAAATGAATAATATCCTGATCAACATCACTCTCAAGAGCTCTTTTTGCCATAGCTCTAGTAACTGCACAAGCAGGGTACAAATCAGGGATTTCAGTTTCGACAGGATCAACTTTCTGATCCAAACAAGGCTTGTCAGTTACAAGTGGATTAACCACAACCTTATCTCCAGCTAGGTCATTGCCTAGTAATAAATGAACACCCTCTATGGGTAAAGAAGTCACTGCCCCAACAGTCACAGGTCCAGAAACTAAGTCTGATGCCAAATTTATACAATGAAGAGGAACATTTACAAAGCCGCACTCTACTCCCTGAACAAGAACACTTTCACTTGAAGAAGACTCCTCAGACAAAGGCAAAGTACCTGATAATAAAAGACTCTGAGAAGCTCCAGTGTCCCTTAATATTTTAATTGGGATAGGTTTGGCAGAATCACCAATAAGTGATATAGAACCTTCTGACATGAATGGTTCATAAGCCTCCAAACTAGAATGAGACTGGGGTTTGTTTGACCCAACAAATGTATTGCTGCCAATACAAGACCGTGACCTTGACCTCGTAGAAATAAGAGCATTTGGAAAACCTCTGTCTTTTCTCTGTTGCTTATTTTTCAACTTGAAGCAATCAGAAATAACGTGCCCTTTCGTTTTACAATAAGTGCACGTAGGAAGAGATAAGGATTTCTGATCAGTCTTATCAGATGTTTGATTGCTAACAGTTGTGCTGTTGTGAAATTTGGAAGTACTCGAATGAGATTGAAATGGTTTTTTACCAGAAAACTGCTGAGAGGACGACTTATTGCCAAATGAAATTTTGTGAGTCAAGGAATAATCATCAGCCATACGAGCAGCATTTTCCAAAGTTTCCACATTCTGCTCGTCAAGATAGGTTTTAACATCACTATGGATGCACCTCTTGAACTCTTCAATTAATACGAGCTGTCTGAGGTTATCATAAGCTTGATCAACTTTCTTGGCTGAGCACCACCTATCAAATAGTTGTTCTTTATCCCTTGCAAATTCGACATGAGTTTGTCCAGTTTCTTTTCTACAATTCCTAAACCTTTGTCGATATGCCTCTGGTACCAACTCATAAGCTTTCAAGATGTACTCCTTAACCACATCATAATCAGTGCTTTGTTGTACTGACAGTGAAGTGTAGACTTCACGAGCTTTGCCAATAAGTACACTTTGTAATAACAAAGTCCAATGCTCTCTGGGCCATTTCAAGTTTTCAGCTATTTTCTCGAAATGAAGAAAGTATTTATCTACTTCTTTTTCCTGAAAAGGGGGTACTAACCTAATATATCTAGTAACATCAAAACCTGGACTTGTGTTTAAAGGAGTGGAGTGTGCTCTGTTTGCCAGTTCTAATTCTCTTAACTTAAATTGCATTTCCCTTTCTTCTCTTTGCATCTGCATCTGTCTCTCCTCTTTCTCTCTCTCCCTCTCCATCTGCCTCTCTTCTTTTTGCATTTGTATCTGCCTCTCTTCTTTCTCTCTCTCCATCTGTATCTGCCTATCTTCTTTCTCTCTCTCCCTCTGAATCTGAAGCTTTGCCAATTCTAAATCCATCTGGTACTTTAACTCTAATTCCCTTAATTTCCTGTCAGAACCAGATACAGGCTTTCTCTTCAAACTTAAAGCACTATTTTCAAAAATTCCCTTTCCTACTAAATACTGAATTAAAATAATCTTTATCTCCTGTTTTGTCAATGATACTTTTGCCTCAGATAGACTGTATTTTCTGGCAAGCTCGAGCAACTCATCCTTTCTCATGCACTCTAACCCCTCCTGGGTAGGTTTTGAAATGAAATTCTGAACATTAGATGCCATTGTAAATGCTTGTTGGTTTCACACAAACAAATTTCTCTATTTAAAAATCTTTGCCAAAGACAAAAAAAATTCAGAGACAAAATCAATATGAATTTCAAAGATAAATTTAATATCTCTAATATGCTTTAAAGAAATTCAGATCCCAGAAGACGAGCCCCCAATTTCTGTTACGACTCTATGGTCTAAGAAAAATGTAACAGAAAGAAAGTGAAACCAACAAATCATGTAAAAAATCAACAAGCAATTTATTACTAGATAATTAAAATGAAAAAATCAAAACGTCACTTACAGTAATGTGTTTTGAAATCCTAATAATCCAATAAGAATGATTGTTCTAATCACAAGTCCTAAATATAGAATGTTCCGAATTCACGGCTGTGTCCTTGAATGTTATGATGTGCTAATGGTCTCCAAAGTCCTGATGTACTAGAAATCTTGATGTGCTGATGTCAAAATGAAGTATTCCAAAATCTTTGAATAAGTTCACATAAATTCCAAAATCATCAATTAAAAATCCAAAATCCAAAAGTTTGTGAGGACTGTTATAATCCAATGAATATTTAAAATAATTCCTCTCTTAGAATTTGGAATGAAGTTTCACAACTGTAATAGCTCTTTACAAGACTGATGGTAATGTCAAAACTGACAAAATGTCCACCAAACATGGTATATATAAAGATTGGTCACATGACAGAATGTTCTAGAATGTGTGTCATCTTAATGGAATTTTACTTGTAAACAAAAATCAACCTTGACCTTCAAATTGAGAAAACATATTGATCAAAACAACCTAATTCAAGGACACTAGTTAAAGATGTTTTTCCTGATAAACATTAAGATTTAAGCAAATATTAAAGTGAAGAAACATTTATAATTTCCTAAAATATTTATAATATTATATAAACATCATACATAACACCTCCCCTCATAAAGAAAAAGAAAGAATTATGTAATAAAGCTTTCTTTTGAATATACATCTAATACTATAATAACCAAAATTACATAAGAACATGTTTTATGATACTGGACTTAATTACATCAAGCAATATTACATTTTTAGGCACGTAAGAGTGCATCTGCAATCACATTGTCTTTTCCCCTGATGTGTTTGATGTCAATGTTATATTCCTGCAATATCAAACTCCATCTCAACAATCTCCGATTTTTATCTTTCATTTTGTTGATGAAAGTAAGGGGATTGTGATCACTGTACACAATAATTGGAGAAAGAGCTGAGGTAACATACACTTCAAAATGCTGTAAAGCCAATATCAAAGCCAAACATTCCTTCTCAATTGTGGAATAATTTTTCTGGTGCTTGTTTAGTTTTTTAGAAAAATAACACACAGGGTGATCCACACCACTTTTGTCTTCCTGAATCAATACTCCACCAACCCCTACATCACTTGCATCAACAGATAATTTAAATGATTGGCTAAAATTTGGTGCAGAAAGAACTGGTGCATTCTTAAGCATGGCCTTTAACTTGTCAAAAGATTCCTGACACTTGTCAGACCAATGAAATTTGGTTTTCTTACTCAATAAACTTGTCAAAGGTTCAGCAATTTTGGAAAAATTGGAACAAAATTTCCGATAATATCCAGCCATACCTAGAAATCGCATCAGTTGCTTTTTACAAATTGGAACTTGAAATTCAGAGATAGCTTTGACCTTAGCTTCTATAGGTTTAACTTGACCTTGTCCCACAATATGTCCTAAAAATGTGACACAAGCATGGCAAAACTCACTTTTGCTCAAATTAATTGTCAGATTCGCATCACTGAGTCGATCAAAGAATTTTCGAATGGTTTCCAAATGATCTTCCCAGGTGTTGTTGTAGATAATGACGTCATCGATATAAGCGTCACAATTATCAAGACCAAATGTTATCATGTTCATTAGACGTTGAAACGTTGCAGGCGAATTTTTCATTCCAAACGGCATGACTTTATATTGATAAAGTCCATCTGGAGTTGCAAATGCTGAAATTTCTTTTGCCCTTTCCGTCAGTGGAATTTGCCAGAATCCTTTTAAAAGGTCAAACTTGGTGACATATTCCGCATTTCCAATTTTATCAATGCAATCGTCCATTCTTGGGATTGGAAATGAATCAGTTTTGGTGACACTGTTGACTTTTCTATAGTCAGTACACATACGGAATGTATTATCTGGCTTGGGAACAAGAATACATGGTGAACTCCAGTTACTTTTACTTGGTTCTATGAAATCATTCTCCAGTAAATACTGAATTTCTTTCTTCAGATAGTTCTGTTTGAGAGGATTCATCCTATAAGGATGCTGTTTCACAGGCGCAGAATCTACAATGTCAACGTCATGATAAATTTGACTTGTTCGTGTTGGAACATCAGGAAACAAGTGCTCATAGTCATGTAATAGCTGTTTTAGTTCATTTCTTTCCTGTTGTTGTAGATGTGAAAGTTTCTGGTCTAGGTTGTTCAATATTTCTGAATTCCGAAGATTGGTTATACCAGAGTCACTATAGTCTGATTGTATTCCATCGTTGATATCTTCACTGTGTGGGACAGGTACAACTAAATTAACAGAATAATTAGCTGAGCTATCTCTGTCAAAATATTCCTTTAACATATTTAGATGACAAAGTTGTTTCTGTTTCCGTCTCCCAGGAGTGTTAATGATATAATTTAAGTCATTTACTTTCTTTTCAACGGTATAAGGACCAAAAAATTTAGCCTGAAGAGGATTCTGAGGTATGGGAAAGAGAGCCAGAACTTTGTCACCAGGTTTAAAACTCCTTTCCTGTGAATTTCTGTCATACCTTAATTTCATTTTTGACTGGGTAGTGTGAAGATTAGTTCTTGCTACTTCACAGGCCTTTGACAACTTGTATTTGAAATCAGAAACATAATCAAGAAGATTAATCTTTGAGTCTTCATTTGAAAGAAGTTTCTCTTTCAATAATTTCAGTGGTCCACGGACAGTATGACCAAAAACTAGTTCAAAGGGACTAAAACCCAACGACTCTTGAACTGATTCCCTAACAGCAAACAACAACAAATGAACACCCTCATCCCAACCCTTTTCTGTATCAAAGCAATATGATCGAATCATATTCTTCAAAGTTTGATGAAATCTTTCCAAAGCACCTTGACTTTCAGGGTGATAGGCAGAAGATTTAAACTGTTGGATGCCTAATTCATGCACAACTTGTTGGAAAATTCCAGACATAAAATTTGACCCTTGATCCGACTGGACAGATTTGGGAAGGCCAACAAGTGTAAAAAACTTCACCAAAGCTTTCACAATAGTTTTAGTTTTTATATTTCTCAGAGGAATTGTCTCTGGAAATCTTGTAGATGCACACATGATGGTCAACAAGTATTGGTTGCCTGACTTGGTTTTAGGTAAAGGACCAACACAGTCTACCATTATTCTACTAAATGGTTCATCAAATGCAGGAATAGGTTGCAGATGAGCCTTAGGTATCTTCTGATTGGGTTTTCCTACCATTTGACAAGTGTGACAAGATCTGCAGTATTTAGAAACATCACTTTTGAGTTTCGGCCAATAAAAATGATTCAAGATCTTGTGATAAGTCTTACGGACTCCTAAATGACCAGCCAAAGGAGTTTCATGGGCTAAATTAAGAATTTCCTGTCGATATGACTTAGGAACAACAATTTGATAGCTCACTGACCACTCGTCACCAGCGGGTACATCAGGTGGTCTCCATTTCCTCATAAGGACCCCATTTTTCACAAAGTAACACACTGGAACTTGTGTGGCTTCAGTTTCACTAATAGCCCTCTGAAACAAACAAGATATCTCGGGATCTTGCTCCTGTTCAACGACAAGGGATTGTCGTTTGTCATCCTGATTAGAACAAAGAGAATGAGTTGCCAAAAGAGGATCACTGTGATCAATACCATTTGATTGATCAATACCTGAGGAAAAAGTGACCTCATCAAAAAACTGACCAATACATGTGTCAGCTAAATGAATAATATCCTGATCAACATCACTCTCAAGAGCTCTTTTTGCCATAGCTCTAGTAACTGCACAAGCAGGGTACAAATCAGGGATTTCAGTTTCGACAGGATCAACTTTCTGATCCAAACAAGGCTTGTCAGTTACAAGTGGATTAACCACAACCTTATCTCCAGCTAGGTCATTGCCTAGTAATAAATGAACACCCTCTATGGGTAAAGAAGTCACTGCCCCAACAGTCACAGGTCCAGAAACTAAGTCTGATGCCAAATTTATACAATGAAGAGGAACATTTACAAAGCCGCACTCTACTCCCTGAACAAGAACACTTTCACTTGAAGAAGACTCCTCAGACAAAGGCAAAGTACCTGATAATAAAAGACTCTGAGAAGCTCCAGTGTCCCTTAATATTTTAATTGGGATAGGTTTGGCAGAATCACCAATAAGTGATATAGAACCTTCTGACATGAATGGTTCATAAGCCTCCAAACTAGAATGAGACTGGGGTTTGTTTGACCCAACAAATGTATTGCTTTCAATACAAGACCGTGACCTTGACCTCGTAGAAATAAGAGCATTTGGAAAAGCTCTGTCTTTTCTCTGTTGCTTATTTTTCAACTTGAAGCAATCAGAAATAACGTGCCCTTTCGTTTTACAATAAGTGCACGTAGGAAGAGATAAGGATTTCTGATCAGTCTTATCAGATGTTTGATTGCTAACAGTTGTGCTGTTGTGAAATTTGGAAGTACTCGAATGAGATTGAAATGGTTTTTTACCAGAAAACTGCTGAGAGGACGACTTATTGCCAAATGAAATTTTGTGAGTCAAGGAATAATCATCAGCCATACGAGCAGCATTTTCCAAAGTTTCCACATTCTGCTCGTCAAGATAGGTTTTAACATCACTATGGATGCACCTCTTGAACTCTTCAATTAATACGAGCTGTCTGAGGTTATCATAAGCTTGATCAACTTTCTTGGCTGAGCACCACCTATCAAATAGTTGTTCTTTATCCCTTGCAAATTCGACATGAGTTTGTCCAGTTTCTTTTCTACAATTCCTAAACCTTTGTCGATATGCCTCTGGTACCAACTCATAAGCTTTCAAGATGTACTCCTTAACCACATCATAATCAGTGCTTTGTTGTACTGACAGTGAAGTGTAGACTTCACGAGCTTTGCCAATAAGTACACTTTGTAATAACAAAGTCCAATGCTCTCTGGGCCATTTCAAGTTTTCAGCTATTTTCTCGAAATGAAGAAAGTATTTATCTACTTCTTTTTCCTGAAAAGGGGGTACTAACCTAATATATCTAGTAACATCAAAACCTGGACTTGTGTTTAAAGGAGTGGAGTGTGCTCTGTTTGCCAGTTCTAATTCTCTTAACTTAAATTGCATTTCCCTTTCTTCTCTTTGCATCTGCATCTGTCTCTCCTCTTTCTCTCTCTCCCTCTCCATCTGCCTCTCTTCTTTTTGCATTTGTATCTGCCTCTCTTCTTTCTCTCTCTCCATCTGTATCTGCCTATCTTCTTTCTCTCTCTCCCTCTGAATCTGAAGCTTTGCCAATTCTAAATCCATCTGGTACTTTAACTCTAATTCCCTTAATTTCCTGTCAGAACCAGATACAGGCTTTCTCTTCAAACTTAAAGCACTATTTTCAAAAATTCCCTTTCCTACTAAATACTGAATTAAAATAATCTTTATCTCCTGTTTTGTCAATGATACTTTTGCCTCAGATAGACTGTATTTTCTGGCAAGCTCGAGCAACTCATCCTTTCTCATGCACTCTAACCCCTCCTGGGTAGGTTTTGAAATGAAATTCTGAACATTAGATGCCATTGTAAATGCTTGTTGGTTTCACACAAACAAATTTCTCTATTTAAAAATCTTTGCCAAAGACAAAAAAAATTCAGAGACAAAATCAATATGAATTTCAAAGATAAATTTAATATCTCTAATATGCTTTAAAGAAATTCAGATCCCAGAAGACGAGCCCCCAATTTCTGTTACGACTCTATGGTCTAAGAAAAATGTAACAGAAAGAAAGTGAAACCAACAAATCATGTAAAAAATCAACAAGCAATTTATTACTAGATAATTAAAATGAAAAAATCAAAAAGTCACTTACAGTAATGTGTTTTGAAATCCTAATAATCCAATAAGAATGATTGTTCTAATCACAAGTCCTAAATATAGAATGTTCCGAATTCACGGCTGTGTCCTTGAATGTTATGATGTGCTAATGGTCTCCAAAGTCCTGATGTACTAGAAATCTTGATGTGCTGATGTCAAAATGAAGTATTCCAAAATCTTTGAATAAGTTCACATAAATTCCAAAATCATCAATTAAAAATCCAAAATCCAAAAGTTTGTGAGGACTGTTATAATCCAATGAATATTTAAAATAATTCCTCTCTTAGAATTTGGAATGAAGTTTCACAACTGTAATAGCTCTTTACAAGACTGATGGTAATGTCAAAACTGACAAAATGTCCACCAAACATGGTATATATAAAGATTGGTCACATGACAGAATGTTCTAGAATGTGTGTCATCTTAATGGAATTTTACTTGTAAACAAAAATCAACCTTGACCTTCAAATTGAGAAAACATATTGATCAAAACAACCTAATTCAAGGACACTAGTTAAAGATGTTTTTCCTGATAAACATTAAGATTTAAGCAAATATTAAAGTGAAGAAACATTTATAATTTCCTAAAATATTTATAATATTATATAAACATCATACATAACATATGATAGGTTAGAAAGAGAAAAATAAGAAAAGATATCATGTCTAACATATATAAGCAACAAAGCACAAACAAACGCTAATGCCATTTCAGATTTATAATTTTGTTTATAAGAACAAGCATTATTGCTAATACATGAATATTAAAATCTAATATCAAATATTACAACAATATTGCTCATAATGGCGGTCAAATAATTTTAACAGCAAAATATAGTAAACAATTCTACAATTACAGCACAAAATAATCATCGAACTATAAAAACATGCATACATATATATTCACTTTTCAACCAAAAAACTTAACAAAATTTCACACAGTGGCTGCCGACGTTAATATTACGATATAGGATGCAATCCTATAATAACAGAGGGATATAGTACTGTTGTTCATGGTTCCCACGCTTTTCTAAAGAAAAATTTCCACGGCTTTTTCCAGGATGAAATTACTTTTTTCAACGTTCACATATGACCGTTACTGAATGGAATTAAAGAACATTTTAGATTATAAAACATGCATTTTCTAAATTTAAAAATGTTTCTCTTTCAAGGCTCTCCAAAAACATTGAAGTCAGAAAAGATGATCGTGTACAAAACCACAAAATGTATCACACGAAACAAGTTTGATTATATTCCTATAAATTGGCATGTAAAGTCATTTCAATGTACAGAATAAAAATTCTAACTTTATTTAGCTGCATTATGTTGCTAGGTGGGAACAACATAATGAACATAAATTATGTTTTGTTTCCTTTCAAGCCTTTAATTCTAAAACATTCTATAGCAATATATATATATATATATATATATATATATATATATATATATATATATATATATATATATATATATATATATATATATATATATATATATGCATCTCATAGGAAGTAACATTTCCTATTACAGTATAAAAAACAAACAATAAACACAAATAATTTGAATCTTGTCTTGTTACGAAAAGAGTTTCACCCTGAATTTGTCTGTGACAATAAAATCCCAAGCTAATCTTTTTAAGACGATCTGGTTAAAAATCCATCATTAAAAAACAAAAGGGTTGATTTACATTTTGACAAAAGACCTTCTAAATTATATAGTGTTGTATAAATAATGACTGAATATTCTGTAAAATCAACTTGTCTTGTAATTTGTTAAACCAGTATACGATTTTCATTTAATATTTTCTTATTTTTTTCTCTACAACATTTGAAAATGTGGTTAGTTAAATTTGTGTACTCATGCAACTACCAATGCAAATCGCAAGTACCCGGTCACATTTCATCAACGAAGTAGTTTAATCTTGTTTTTCAGCAGATTAAAGACATAACGATTTTAATACTTACAATTTCTGAGAAAATAAGTAATTTTCATATCGATTTCATGCATGTATCACTCGATCTAACAATGTTTAAAGTTTGTGTTTATACTTACACTCTGAGACCATACAGCTCGCCGACGGAGCTCAAAAACTTAGAGGTTTTGATCTCGTGCTGCATGTACTTGTCCCAAAGTGTATTTAATGATTTATCAAATCTGTTGCTTCGTCTCTGACGTCCTAGGTCGTTACACTGGACGGCTAAGCGCACCAGATCGGACTCCCTCCGCAGCAGTGGCACTAACTGGTAGTAGCCTAGTCCCATGTGTGCTGCCCTTGAATTTATACGATGGTGCCAGCCTGAAATTGTATAACAGATAACGAACAATTGAATCGTAAACGTAATAATTTTGTTACATATCAAGATGTATAAATATTAATATGATACTGAAAATTATGTCATGCATATTAATAGAATAATATCTTTATACTGATATGCTTTATTTTTGCTTTGCTTACCTTCAACGTCGTTGTTCGTTCGTACTTTCTGGCGGTAGACTGACCAGGCCTCAGCTGAAACACTGGGTTGTCCAGCCACTGCCTGCGGAGGTACCCGATAAGGGTCCTTGTAGCATCGGTTGTAGCCTTCATTTGCAGCATCTGCACTGTTTGACGTATGTGAGCGCTGGGCAGGAACTGAAGGGCCAGCACTTGACGGACGAAGGAGTGAAGGCCCTCTCTTCGCATGTACGTTTCAGCCAATCCAATGGACTGAACGTGTCGCCACACGGCCTGGGACCAGTGGAAGGCACAGCCCTTAAGTTCGACGTCGGGAAAGGCCTCTCTGATGGCGAGCCATGCAGCTGAAAATATGCAAATAAAAATCCCTTAATTATATTGTTTGTATATGAAGCAATTCTATGCGAAATGTAATACTGTTGTCCTAATGATATTCCGTGATGTGATTAATTTTTGCTGCCATGCACTGTTAGCGTTTTTGAGTAATGTTCAATTTTAAATTTACATTAATGTTATTAATAAACAGCTTCCCTTTCTCGAAGTCCAGTACGAATCCTTCTAACGATACATGACCCAACCTTGACTGCAGAGAACGAAACACCTGTAATCAAAGAATCGAAATAAGGTCAGTGTTCGTATTGAATTGAGCATAATCAATTCTACAGCGGTTGCATAACGTCATTTACCTTACATTCAACAATGACTCGTCATTTAATTCTTGGAAAGAAATACAAATGCTGGAAAAACTGTGTTGAACATTCAATAGACATATGTTTCAAGTTCGGGAGATCACGAAATAGTCTCATCACAGAGAGTATTTATTTTGTTACTGTTTCTTCTATCTATCCTGTATCTATCCAATAAACATGCAGTAAATGTAAATGAATTTTGTAACAGGTTGAGGGAAAGAAAGCTTAACATAATGGCTTACAGCCAGATAGTCTGACTTCGTCTTTCGGCTCATTAGACAAAATACAAGCGGCAACTGCTTCTGTGCGCCATTCCTTTCGATGAAGGCATGGATGGACATGAGTTGACCCTGTTGTCTGAATGGTTCACCAAGGACCTGTAAGTTATAACAACATTTATTAAACAAATGTACATGAAGGCTATTACTGCATGCTTTATAAATGTTAAACCGACAATATATGGAGCTCAGCAATAACTGGTACTCGTACAGCAAAAACTAATGAATACAACGTAATGATTTACCTTAAATGTTCCATCCATGTACCACCGTTTCGCTTCTCGCAAAAGTCCTAACTGATATTCAGTTGCCAGAAGGAAGTGTCGCTCCCCATCCATTCTGATGTCTGCTATCAAGAAGTCAGGAGCGTTGATGAAGTCCTCATTCAGCTGTAAAAATTAGAACAAATAGATCATTGTTATCAATATCATTCATGTAATAAAATATTCATAACGCACAATATGGATCAAAGTATAGCTGTGTTAGATGCATTTTAGTGCCCATATCATAGTGATTACTACAAGTTACAAATACAAAAAGAGCCACAATTTATACTAGCAAAGTTTAATTAAAAACTAGATATAAGACATTTTTTATTCAAAAAATGTTTGATAGCAGACAGTAAGATTAATGAGCAAACATTATACAAAAATAAAAATAAATTAGTTTAAATTTTATATATAACTGTAGATTTGTCTGAGTTCTATATAAACCACCAACTTCAAAGTCCAGCGTTCTTGGCTCTTCTGGACGTAGCTTCGCTCTGGTTCTATTAGCAACTCTTTTCAAAAGCGCCTTCTTTGGGAGAGAGACTGTATCTGGTCCCGAACTCTCCAGAATAGCGTCTTCTGCAATTTTCAAGGCTGGTGTGAATAGTTGTTCTCCAGCAGCACGTCTCACCTTTGAGAAATAGGAAATCCTGTTATGTCAAAGGAGGTAATCACAAGCGTATAATTAAACACTAAACATATATGGAAATTTCTCGCCTTTACCCCGAAAGACAAAATCATTATAAAAAGCACTTAGAAATTCATTCCACGATTATTACCTTTAGTATCACCACTGTCTCGGGATTTAATATTTCAAGAATTTAAATTACATGCAATTTTTATTCTTATAATTCAAATGTACGTTGATTTTGTACAAATTTCACACTTAGCTGCTATACTGACAAATAATTACCTTGGCGTACACCTGTGCCTTTAGCTGACGGTCAGGGACAGCGGGGTGTGTGTGCTGAGCATAGCTTTGAACAAACAAGTTTGATGCATTTATGTTTTAAGGAAGTATAGCGGTTGCACATGTTTTATGTTTGTATATGATTACCTATGAGTTCTAAATCAAGATTATAATAACGATTCCCATACTCTTTGCAAATATTACTGGTATTACTTGCATATACGTACTCTTCTTCAATAAGATTCACTGGACCAATGTTTCTGTCACTGATATCGAATGAAGTGTCTGTGTCGGGGATGTGGACAATCGTGCTTGCCCCATATGGATCCACTTCAATTTACGTTGACTCGGCCACAGGAATATCGTTCGACAACTCGCCAATACTAGGGATCTATGAAATAAATAAAACAATAAAAACGATTCCATTTTCTATTTTTCTTCGCACCAGATAATGATTTTTTTTTATATCAGGGCACTTTTTCGATTAAAGATGTCAGCAGCATTTTTGGATAACCGGCTTGAATTTTATGAGCAATTAATCAACTTTATTTTTACTTGTTTATATATACAACATAAATACGAAATGAACATGATTTAACTGCTGTTTACCTTGTTACAAGTGTCCTTAAAATTCCTCGTGTCGCCTTATGAAGTTTAAACACTTACACTTAACTCCAAAAAAGGTGGATCTACTGGCTCGTCTTGGTCCTCGTCTGATACAGCTATGGTCAAAGGAACCTGTTGTAAACGATTAAGGTATATATATTAAATGCAAAATTTGCAAAGATAAACGCTCATCTGGAACAAAATAGTGTTACGACTTGACAGCACTTATTCTGCATAACCGCCGTGAATTTTATCAGAAATTAATCAACTATATTTTTACTTGTTTATATATACAACAAAGTTGGGTTCATCGGATCGTCTTTGTCTTCACCTACCACCGCCATGGTCATACGTGGTAAAAATGATTTCTTATATTTTAGTTGCTTTATATCATACCTGATTCAATTCTCTGCGTGGCCTGCAGGTAAAACTGATTTCCCCTCTGTTATTTACAGCCTCCCTGTAAACCAGCAAGGATATTCCTAGAATAAATAATTTATTATATAATCTTCTTAGATAAATATTTTCGATTCATACTCTGTAGGATGTACAATTAAACATGCAAAGGCCAAAACATTCATACGAGATTTAATAGAACACATGAAGCTAAATTTTGCCATCATTAGCAGAGAATTGTCTTAATTGTCTTAAATAAAGAGAATTTTCTTAAATAAAGAAGTTTCTTAATTTTTGTGCCCTGTGTTGTAAAACTCAGCAATGGGCAAAAGTCTCGTTGATAATTTTATTTTCAATGGCCTGCACCGCCATCTTTATATGTTTCATTGTAGTACTTGTAACTTCGAGACAAGGTCGAGTACGTAAGAATAAAAAATGTGTTTGCTCGTGCTCCCCTATTTCCAATTTAATGATTATGCCACATAGAAGTGAATCTGAAGATTTTCACACATGTAAATTATATATATATATATATATATATATATATATATATATATATATATATATATATATATATATATATAAAAAAAGTTAGTGCATAAGCGTGTGTTTTAAGCATCATGATTTTTTCACATACTATGGCTGACTGTAGCCAGTTGTAAGGGTAAAACGCATATGTGTTATCAAATATGGTTGATATTGGTGGCAATATTGTATATGACCTGTATAGCTTAAGCATAGTCTTAATAATATGAAACTTGTTGAATATATTTAAAAGTGTACTTACCAGTGTTGCACGTGCGATGTTGCCATAACCCACACACGTCACAAGCAATCGCATGCTGTCGTGGCCTAACTTCTCGAGCACAATGAATACAGTGAACGTACGCCATTATAAGGATTGCTTATCTTTTTTATAAGTCGTAATAAATTGATAGACGGGTATGGAAAACAGAGTATAGTGAAACAAGATGAAATAATAAGTACCAAAAACTTAATTGTGTGTAGCTGAGATAAATTGTACACAGCAGATAATTTAGTAAAACAATGCTAAAATTAAATAAAAGATTGTAATAACATAGCATACAAAAAAATCTCTAAGCACCTGAATTAGTGATCACCAGTAAAGACTTCGCCGTTTATATAGGTATTACATGTTGTAATTATCTTATTATTTGTTGCTGCTCATGCGCATATACCTTATGGGAGTAGATGTTTTCTCGTCCATTAGGAAGTTTACAGATAATCGCCTGGGGTAGTTCAGTCAGGAGTGTCTCAGTAATCGTTACAAAAACTTAAAATCGTATGACACATCAAGCGCTGTTGAGACTGGAGGCATGGAAAGAGTTGTGATTGTAGAGACTTGTATTTGCGTGTTAATTGTGATTATCAAACTTTCCTAACATATTAAATAAATCTGACAGAAAACAGGTAAAGGAAGTGTGAAAAGTACAATGCGATCGCTGCTTCTTTCCTAATATCGGTATATCAATCTGCGTAATCGGTAAAGGTCTGCTGTTTGTTATCCTTGCTTTATTTTTCTCTAGGTGTTAATCCTCACTGACCAGTGCTTCTGTTTTGGCAGCTCAGTGTTTTAGCAATATATTAAAAAATGTCATTGGCTTAGAAGTGAATAGATATGGGTATTGTAGAAAAGCTGTCTTCTTCTTCTTCCTCCTCCTCCTCTTCTTCTTCTTCTTCTTCTTCTTCTTCTTCTTCTTATTATTATTATTATTATTATTATTAATCAATCTTTTAAACGGTCCTTTTTAACCCGGGCCTTTTCCGTCCAGGTCCTTTCTGACCCGTTACTGGCCTTTCTGGACCGCTCCTTTTTAACCCGGGCCTTTTCCGTACCGGTCCTTTATGACCCGTTACCCTCAGAGGTAGACATTTCCGGATCCTTTTAACAACTAACCAGCCACCACCTGCACACATAGCATTGACTTTGGTGGGAAGCGCACCTACTTGCCACGTTGTAAAGGGAGAAGTGCGGTAGTTAAAATTAAATTATTTACATAGGTATATAACAGAGGACAGTTGTGTTGATGTAAGTGAAGAAAAAATTGAATGTGTTACGGCCGTTGACCGATAAACGATATCGACTTATCGCACCCTAATTTCGTTAAATGTCAAAGTTTATGAGTCGGTGATATGTATACTAATTAGGAAAATCAAATGGAACGAGCACAGCAAGCTGACTTTTAGTGACATTCTGTTTGTGACATGCTTCGCATTCCACGTTGGATATTTGTCTCGTGCTCATGATTCGACGTATTTAGCAATGTGACCGACAGTCGCAACAGTTGAAGTTTTTGAAGAAATCAGAACCATTTGAATAAGAAAACCAGTTAAGATAAATAGCTACTACTTTATTGTCATTGGTAAGCTGCATCATTTTCACAAAACAAAGTGGGTCAGGGGAAGCTGGACACTTCCTAACTAATCAACATTGAATGTTTTGATGTATATGTGTTGAGGATTACGGGACAACTCGGCCCACAGCAGAGTCGGCCCACTAACGTTCTCGGCCCATAACGAACTCGGCCCACCCAAATCGGACCATAACGTACTCGGCCCATTTACGTACTCGGTCCCCATTACGTACTCGGTCCACGATTTATATAATAGTAATGTTGATGTAATGGTTGTTTTTCAACAGTCATTTAATTTGTCTTTTAATCTTTTTTTTAGTATAATTTTTTGTATCTTTGCCATATCTTATTCCTTCTCTCAATACTAACCATAATTAAATATTTTATTTATATAAATTTTGTGCAATGAGACATTCGAATTACAATTGAGTTCTTTTTGCAATCTTTAGTAATTATGGGCCGACTCTGTAATGGGCCGAGTATGTTATGGGTTTAAATTTGTATGGGCCGACTCCGTTATGGGGCCGAGTCCGTTATGGGCCGAGATATCCAGTCACCTGTGTTGAGTTCATAAATCCATCTATGCATCATCTGCTTTAGACCGTGGGAAATTTCATGTGCTATCTATAGAATTTTTGGATAACTAGATAGGCGTGTATACGGTAGCTTGTATTGTTGCTTAAAATTTACCTGTAAATAATATATATATACACTTTGACCTACTTTGCAAGTTCATAACCTCATTTTGGTCAACCAGTGAGAGTGCAGTATTCCATTCAGTGCATTGCACTTGAATATTAAGTGGGCGCAGTCATGGGCATGTCCAGCGGTAACGTTGGAAAAAGGGCTGGTATACTTTGTTGGTGGAATAGTGAGTTTTGATGTAGGCTTAAAATGTTGAATCTCAGAGCTAAACATCATTGCCATTGTAGCTTGAAATATCGGTGTAGATTCTTAAATAGGTTGCAATAGAAATGGAAAAAGTGTACTCTCTGTTATCATTATATATAGTATATGTAATTTATTGCTAAATTTTAAGCACTTATTAGTCCGAGTTTCCTCTGACCCTTCACACCCCATTTTTGATATTTGGACATTTATGTTGGGGTGTGGATCAGAGCCCATTGCCTATCGAAAAGTTGGAATTCGCTGCCACCGCACGGTAGCGGCATAGGGTAGCTGCTTACTATCGGGCCTAGCGAACTTAAATGACCTTACATCGAGCCATACCTGCATAAAATCGATATGAAGATGATTTATCTTCTCAGAAATTGCGAGTATGACATTCGTTTTGTCTTTAATCCGCTGACAGACAAGATGAAACTGCAGCGTTGATGAAATTTGACCTGGTACACGCCATTAGCATTGCTAGTCACGTGACTACCCTAATCTCCCAACCTACATGTCCAGGACATCAGAGGTCAAATAGTCACATGATATCAACAATAAACCCCTTTCCAATGTTGTTGTTAAAAAAATTCGAAAACATTAAATGAAAGTCACATAATGTTTGTAAAAAACGAAAGGACACACAATTCTCAACATACTTATTCCGAGAACAACGACCAGAAACCTGTCGCTGTCACAGTAACTTGGAGAAAACCAGATTCATCAAGCACAGAGCACATGCCAATGATGTTTTTGTTTGTATCATGTGACTACCACGTTGACAATGTGCTCTGTGCTTGATGAATCTGGCTTTCTCCAGGTTAAATGTCCAAATATCAAAAATGGGGTGTGAAGGGTCAGAGGAAACTCGGACTAAGCAGTAATATGAGCTGCAGTGGGGATGTATGTTATTATGCATGCGTTTATTTGCAGTGAGTAAACATGTAACCAACCATCTCGAAGCATTTTATTGTTATACCCACTAATGATATCATATACACAAGTCACCAGTTAGAGAAAGCACCGTGTTGATATGGCGTCATGTAATGGCACTTATTAAAACAAGGATGTGGGTGCCTACATTCACACTACAAGAAATTCACACATTCATCTTTTCTCAGACATTAACTTGGAAATAGAATGCAGAGCTATCAGAAGCACATAATAAGACATGAGCAACGATGCATTTTAGGATTTTATTGAGAGGAATTAAATCTTAGTGATGTTATGCATTGCCTCATTAATTCTCCAGTTTTTGGTTAAGATTTTGTGAAAGTAAATGAGTGTTTCTTAAGATACCCTTTGTTCAATGAGCTTTAAAAGATGTACAGTGATGAAACATAACTGATATACAAAAGCACATGGTTTTGATCCCTGCTTCAGCAAATAAAAAAAATAAATGCACAGTGCAGGTTATTAACTGAATAGATGTAACTCACTCTCATTTATGTTCTAGACCAGAAGAGCATATGAGATGGTCTGTTGTCTATCTGTCTGTTAGCACAAGTTTGTTATTGCTACTCTTCCTAAACTACGGGGAGGATTGCTATATTCATCCCATAGTCTACTTGGTCCTAAATGAAAATGATGCCGCTCAGACATCCAATATGGCCACGCAGAGGCCATTTTGAAAATGTTACTATCCTTACTTCTGAATGGATGGTCATATCAACATGGGTTTTCCACTAAAGGACTTGGTCCTAAATGAAAATGGGGTCGATCTAATGGCCAACACATGGCTACCTTGAAAATCATGTTATCACTACTCCTCTTGAACGGAATGTCACATTGATGTGGGGTTTTCACCAGATGACTTTTTATGATATCTAGTTGGTCCTAAATTAAAATGGGGCTGATCTGATGTCTACGATGGCCTTAGTGAAAATCTTGTTATCACTACTCCTCCTGAATGGAAAGTCATATTGACATAGGGTTTTCACCAGAAGACTTTTTATGATGTCTTGTTGGTTATAAATGAAAATGGTGCTGATCTGATGTCCAATATGGATGCCACAGCAGCCATCTTGGAAATCTTGTTATTGCTACTCCTGGATGGATGGTCATATCAACTTGGGTTTTCACTGAAAGACTTCTTATGATGTCTACCGGTAGTTGGTCTTAAATGAAAATGGTGCTGATCTGATGTCCAATATGGAATTTCTTGCTAATACACTCACACTAACTTAGGAACCACTATATTTCCAAAACATTCATATTTGCTGGACATGTCCAGAGGGTTTAATTATTTTACCAACAATAAAATGCATATATCAGACATTGGGAGTCTCTAAAAAGAAACTTGTATTTATGCTTGAAAAATACTTTAACTGAAAATTCATACAGGATATAAAGGGTATTGACCTCATAATGTACTTGAGATTAACAATTTAACAGTTGTGTATAATTGCCAGAGTATGGGGGTAAACCATTCAATTTCATGGGTAAAGAGTGATCTCCACAAAAACAGTTAAGTCTTTCTCTAAAATACAGAGGAAAAAAAAAATAAAATGAACCCAATATTAATTAAAAATTTTATTTCTAATTTATGACTGTTAATTTGTACTACTGCAGAGGAAAACAGGGAGTAGCATGTTTGATTGTAATAGCAAATTACTTGACCCCAACAACTTAAATGGGTCTGTTCCAGTCAGTTGTCCACAGCAGTACAGCTGTATACATGTAGCTTTATCATTACTTTGGGGTGTGTATATGAGAGTGCTTTGGAGCCGCTGTCTGCATCTCTGACTCTAAAATAAAAACTAATAGGATGGGGGATGTGGCACTGACTAAAACTGTTCATGACAATTCAGGCGATGAAGTTGTTTCAACAGGTGTGTATGACGGTTGATTGACCAGCCATTGCTGGTCTATTGTTTTTCCTTAACTAGGTAGTTAAATTAATTGATTAATAAATTTGGATAAAAAACTTTGTGAGCTCTCTGCATTGTTTGGTGCTTGGTTGAGTATGCCAGATGACTAAGCAAATGTTTGTTGGCTATTGTTTAGCCTGGATTGAGCAACTATTGTACACAGGATGCATTGAAGACAAACACAAAGAAGACTTAATGGCATTATTGTTGATGGTTCAATAATGATTATATTAACAATTATTAGCTTGTTAGGGAGTTAATGTCTTTTCAAAAATCACCAAGAATAATTTTTTTTCTTCAAGAATGCAAGACATCTTTCCAAATTATCAAATCAAACTTTTGTTTATTTTGGCATTAAAGCTTTGTAGTACTTCAAGAAATTGGTGAAATTATTTCAAAATTTTGGGAACCATGCCATGATTGTGATATATCCGAATTCATGTTATAATGAAGCGTGTTATAACAGGGTTTCATATAATGTACACTGTTGCCCTGTTGATGAAACTGTCCCTTTGCAAACTCGGTCACAAAGCTTGAAGTTGATTTACTATGCAGATCCATCACTATGGCATTCAGAACAAAACACTCAGTTACATTTAATCTTTTTTTTCAAATTGAACACCAGTTATCATGGAGAGAGTGCACCAGTTATGAAATGAATACCATGGGGTGCTGTACTTGGGTCACTTTTATTCCACATTTTTTTAAATGACTAGCCCACTGTTGAATAATAGACCCTGATTGGCAAGAAAATTATTGACTCTCTACATGAACAGGCATATAGATTTCCTATCTTCAAGAAGTGAAAATTTAAAGGAAATAAAAAGATGGTAAAAATACAGTAAAGAAGATTTACTGCAAAAAATGTTTCATATGATTTTCTTTGAATGTAATGATGTTATACCCATTGATGGACTCCCCTTTTTCCTACAGAGAGCTCAAATTATTGGAAATGGAATTCCATCTGAACAGAGCTCCCACAGATGCAAAATTGTGTATAAATGATGCATATTTCAAAAAAGATGCTGCAGATCATCTATCTTGTACAACCACTTTTTGTTGGCAGAAGGGATGGTCTTTCAGGATGTAACATATACAAAAACAAATACTTTAAGCAACAATAAATACTTTATATTTACAATTTTTGTGTTTACTTTTGTTGTGGAAAATGCTATGTTGTACACTCTGATGCAGTTAATATCGGTCGTCAGTATTGACTCCTAACAATCTGAATGTGACTCATGGATTTGACAGCTTGGGTGTCGGTTGATTCCTAATATAGCATTTCTAGAGGGATCTCTGATCTGGCAAAATGCAATGGTCATAGAGTAACCAGAGCACAGAACCGAGTTACTTACACATGGTTCATACAACCTTGAAAATCCTTGAATTTAATGTGTTGCCTTGAAAACTTCTTGACCTTCAAAATGGATGGTTTTATTCTTGCAAAGTCTTTGGCTTTGTTGAAAAACTCCTTGACTTTTACCAAAACTCCTTGAATTTATCTGAGGGAATAAAAAAATTTAAACTCAGATTTATATAAATTTTTCATTCATAATTTTTTTAACTTCTATTTTCCAAAAAGTAATTAATAAATAAATAAAATGGGATAAAATTGGTTGGAACAAAATAAACATGACATGAGTAGTTACCAGGCGGAGTAGTATCCCTGTAGTGGCATGGTTACGTGCTTTTCTTCTGTGTGAGTATCTTTTATGTAACATATGGAGAAACTTAAATTTCCATGACAAAGTATAATCCTTGAAATCTTTTACATGTCCTTGAAAAGTCCTTGCAAAAAAACTCCCTAGGGCTATACAACCATGTTACAACTTAAAAGGCCATTCCGTAGAGTTATTTAATACCTCTAAATATCTAGGAATTGATATTTCATCAGATCTGAATTTGAAAAATCACATAGACCAATTTAGCAATAAAGCTGTCAACACTAGTTTTCTTAAAAAGGAGTTGGAAGCAGTGCAGTGCACAAAGACAAATGCTTACATCACCAAGGTAAGGTCCAACTTTTATTGATCTTTCAGTTTGAAATTAACCTTAAACATGCTAACCTAGAAGAGGTGGAAAACAAGAAATGTCCCGAATGTCTGCAGGCAGGACTGTGGTCTCTCAACACATTCCATCGAACAGAATCATAAATCAGTTCCCAAAGGTAACACATTATGATCTTGCATGTTTATTTCTTACAGTTATTTCTGTTTTTTTTGCAAGTCTCCATATACAAAAGATTGGAACCATTTAGCAAGTTTTATATATTTCAATACAGTTTCCATTTTTTCACATGATGAATTACAGTGATTTTGAATCGCAGACCAAAGTAAAACAAAGATACATCAGTTTGCAATTAAGACATCTTTGCAGGGCATTACAAATCCACTTACCCGACACCTAGGACAGGCTCAGATTTGGCTTGGGAAAGTCCAAGAAAATTAAGATGGTGAGAGGGTTGAGTTCAGTTGGTAATGCTTGATGTTATGCAAGTTTTATACTCAAAGTCAAGGTCGGTCTCACATTTTCTTGCACAGGCATGATTTTGTGAATATTTACTATTTGAAGCAAGTTTCAACAAGTAGGGAATAAATATTTTTTATTTCAGCTTATCAGTTATATTTTAATCATTATTATTTGTAAGTATACAGAAATTGCCGACTTTCAAGTTCTAATCTATTCTTAGTCAGTTTGTGAGTTGGCTCTGAAATGTGCTAAGCTTGCCAACCCTCAAAAGTGACTAGGTGATAATTGTTAATAATGTGCTAAGCTTGCCAACCCTCAAAAGTGACTAGGTGATAATTGTTAATAATGTAACTTATAAGATTTCTTTGATAAGTGTGTTTGGACATAAAAGGTACTCATTTTTAATGATTAGTCACCTTGATTTCATTCAGAGGGCAATGTTTTAATTAGTGGATGCTCAGTTGACTGAGCTCTGGTAACCACCTCATGTTTAAATCAGTGGATGTTCTGTTGAATGAGCTCTGGTAACCACCTCGTGTTTAAATCAGTGGATGCTCTGTTGATTGAGCTCTAAAGGTTGATTTAAGAAAGGTTGGTCAAGTACTCTGCATATTTTCGAAATGTGATTGTTGTAAGTGCTATATATGGTAATGGGGCCAAGCAATAAACAGTGTTGTGTTTGTCCAAGCAAAATTGACATTGGATCAGTGGGTGAAGGTGCTCTGAAGTCCCATGGCAATTGTGAAAGCACAAAAAGAAGAAATAAATTTGAATATTTTTTTGGTCACGATAACAAACTCAAGGAGTCTGAAACTCAGTCAAATAAGACTTCTAACTTCCAAACTGAAATAGATAACATGTCTGTACCACTACCTCCCATGCCTCCAATCCCACTCTGCTACAGTGTCATCTAGACCGATTTTCCAGAAAATAATATTTCTGAGTTTTTGTCTAAGAATAAAAATACTCAAATCTGAAATTTTGTGGACTGTTCATACCACAATCAACATTCTTCCTAAGTTAAGATGCAGTTAGTTATAGTGCTTGAAAATGTAAATTTTGTCCATGCAAAATCCTTGAAAAGTACTTGAATTTCCAGATGAAATATCTGATTGAACCATGAATAGTAATCATATTCCTAAATGACAGCTTTTAACTGTGTCTCGTTAGCTAATTCCAAGATTTATATTATGATAATGAGATGGGTTTTTGTATTTGTAGGCTTTCTGTGCTGATGCTACACCCTATCAGAAAATAGACTTCCATCCAAAAGTAAAGAATGCCTGCAATGAAAATAGAACAGGAAGAGTGGGGTATGTTTCATCATTATTATGGTTACATGAAACAAAGGGAGATGTTATTGGACATAGAGAGAGTGATAGAATCGTATAAAGACATATTTGTCATTCATTCTACTTTTTTTAAAAATAAATATTGCTGTATACCTACTTTGTTTTTTAAATTATTTTGTTCTAGTGCCATTTTAAAGCTGTTTTAAGTCAAAGAATTTAAAAACATGATGTTTATTGAAGGAATTTGGAAAATTGTCTTTGTAAGCTATTTCTTAGATTATAAAAAAAATTATATCAAGATTTTATCATTGTATGATTTTTGGCTCTCCTGGTCACAAGTTTTATTGAACTTATTTATGGTCCTTCATCTGTCTTGTGTCATCTGTTATCTGTTCCCAATTGCTATTTACAGCATCTTAAAAACTGCTGGACAAATTTACATACTATTTTTGGGGTTCTCATTCTGGCATCAGTACATTATAAATTTGTTTGATTGATATCGATGCATAATCAAATATGGCTACTTTTACTAAAAATAGAAAAATCTTTAAACAGCTTCTTAAACAATGCTCTTCAGAATTTGAGCACATTTTACGGAAATTATTCTGGCATAAAGTTTGCACACATTTTTTCAAACAGTGCTGACCTACTTTCAAATATAGCCACCATTATTGAAAATGAATAATAAAACAAAAAACTAATCACTTTCTCTCAAAACCTGTTAAACAGAATTTGACCAAATTTGGCACAAAGCTTCCTGGTATAGAGGGCATTCAGTTTTATAAAAATTTTGTCACTGTCAAATATAGGCTCCATTGCCAAAATTAGTAAAACCTTTTTATGACTTCTCAAAACTGCTTGGCAGAATTTGATCATATTTGACAAAAAGCATAGACTGGACTTTGTACAAATGAAGCTGATCTGCCATCAGATATGGCCACTATGCTGATCTGCCATCAGATATGGCCACTGTGCTGATCTGCCATCAGATATGGCCACTGCTGATCTGCCATCAGATATGGCCACTATGCTGATCTGCCATCAGATATGGCCACTATGCTGATCTGCCATCAGATATGGCCACTATGGCTAAAACTATAAAAACTTTTAAATTACTTCATTTAAAAAACTGCTTAGTAGAATTTTACCAAATGTGACAGAAAACAATCTGACATGAAAACCTTTCATCATTTTATAAATGATGCCAATTTGCTGTAAACCACTCAACAAAATTTGACCAAATTTAACAAAAAGCATCCTGGCATGTTTTTAGAAGATTTGAAATCTTAAGCTATATAGAAATACCCAATGACACATGTTAAGTCACAAGCTAGCACTTTATACAATCTCTCTCTGTGCAGAGTTACTGTACATCTCTACCATGTACTCCACATAAATAGGTCAAATAATGTCAAATTGCATGTTGTTTGTATATGATATGAAATTTCATATCAGGAAATTAAATTAAGATTGATAGGATACAAGAAGGTAAAGTTAGACATTATGAATTTCATATTCCATGTACAGATTATGATCTAATGCAATGACTAATTTTCACTTGAAGTTTATTATGCCCCATAAAGCATTTGCATGTGCAGTGTACTCAGTGCACTGTCCATACTACATTTGTGATGGTGTAGGTTTTACTCATTTTTTTAATGCCCTCAACAGCTTAGTGCTTGTAGCTAAATTACATTAAGCATCACATGTATAATATTTGTTTAACCATTACTAACAAGTTTCTGTTGGATTTCCATTTGTATAAAGAACTTTCACCCAGTGGCAATTAAACCTGGTGTCATTCACTCACATCCTAGTACACAAAGCAAATTGAAATCTGGACCTGACTACACATGTAAAACCATGATATTACACAGTGTAGTAGGGTGTAAATCAGTGGCAGTTACATGGTGTGAGTGAAAATAGTCAATACACTTGTTTGTACCATAAATTGAAAGAGAAATTTATCTAACATTTTTAGATTTTTACAATGATGTATTTTAAATTTGTGATGGTGTGACATTTTGCCATATTTTCTGTAACTATTTACACACTTTTTATTATGAATTTTTTTTTTCTTCAGGTTTAGGAATAAATTATTATAGGTACTTTGTTAAAGGCATTAATGATTTTCAGTTAACTAAATTTTAAAAAAAAATCAAAGAGCAAAATATAATGGTGAATTTTATGAATTAATGATGCATTAAAAATATTAGGTATGAAAATTACAGATATTACAGTATTTTCATTCATATTTTCCCATTATACTCCCTGTAGGTTAAGGATTTCCAAAGCCGTCCTTGTAGGTGATGTATCAGTTGGAAAAACATCACTAGTGAACAGGTAGGTAGATGAAAATCGGGCTCCACTTTCTTAAACTTTAAGTCTGAACACAGATTTTAAAAACCTTGTTAAGTTGCAGCTCATTGTATTATTGAATATGAAACTTGAACTATATAAAGTAAATGATGCCTGTGAACAAATCGATTAATGACTTAGGATAATATTCTCTTGATAAAGAAATTTTTAAGTATTGACATGAATACTATAGTAGCATGAGGGATGAATTTTAATTTATGACAATTTATCTAATTGAAAGCACAGTCTATTTGTGGCAGGTCATAAATTGCTGAATGTTTCCAAAGGTCTAATACACTTTGTGTTGACTTTTATCATTTTTTTCACAGAATGGTTATTGTATTTATTAAAGTTGTATAAGGAATTTTCATTTTCATTATTTAGTAAGTGACAGAAGTCAGAACTACATCATTTTTATGTCCAATCTCTCCAAGTGTTCACAGCTATATGATTACACTTAGGTAAAAGATAACATCATATTGATGATGTAATGTAATTAATAGGTCATTTCAAACTGCATTGTAAGCATTTTTTTAGAAACGTGGACTTAGTTAAACATAAATAGCTACATTTTTAAAATGTTTTAGGCTGTAAGTATAATTTTTGTCCGTTATATACATTTAAACACCAACAAAAATATAATATTTTGTTAAACCACAAATTTGATGCCTGCAAAGTGAAAAGACAAAATCAGAGGATGTCATGTTTTGTGTTTTTTTTGTACTTGGTTCTAGTTTAGGACAGTATATTGTATGGAGTTATCAAACTGAATGGATGCATTCAGCTCTAGTACTGCCTATACTATAAAAAGTAGGTCATTGTGACATTTTCCCCTTGCAACAATGACTAGGTTTTGGTATTGGAGTCATGCACATGGTAAGCAGGCAAGATATAGCAGAATTCTTGTCATTTGTCATGGAATTTCGAATCTCCATGAATTTAAGATATTTCAGTGGTAATAAATTTTGCATTTTGTCATGAGTGTTATAAATGATGAAGTTAAAGACCCAACAAACATAATCCTTTCATGGAAACCATTGGACCCCATTTACAAATCCAGGAATTTAGGTACTACTGAAAAGGTATTGGGGGGGGGGGGCGGGGCACAAACTTGATGCTAATGGAAATAAATGAATTAGCAATGTACCATAAAAATTCACAATTGAGCCAGTCTCGTACATAAACCAGTCCCACATCCAGGCTACTTGATTCTACATGTTTCCTTCCTCCTATTAATGAGGAAGGTTCTAGAACTGAACAAGAACAGGATTACAGTCTGACTCCTACATCACAGCCTTCATATGGGTTACTCTCCTCTTTTTCTTGGACATTGTATGTGGCATTCTGCCAATATATTTGTTTCAATTGAGTGTTAGTTTCCACAGTTCTTGGTTCATTTGAGTGTTATTTTTTTACGTTGTTTTGTTAAACCAGGTTTTTTTTGCACCTTGCTAGTTAATAGTTACGGTTGTGCCTTAGTATATTGTATCCCCCTTTATTGTACTGATGCTAGGGTAAGTATACCCTTCCCTGTTTTAGTTCCAGATTTTGTATTTTTTGTATTTCTTTGTAGAATATAATGTCACATGGTGTGGGAAAGTGTGTGCATAAGAAGGCCCCATGAGACACTCGTGCTTAACTCATTCAGCCCCAGCACTGTTATCAGTATCACTGCTGCTATGCCCCAGCAGCACTAAGCTGTGTCTAGCTGCTTGTGCCCCATAGAGTTTTTACCTATTTAGAAAATTTTGTAAACATCTTGAACATGCATCCATTCTTACCTTAATTTCTCTTATATCCAATAAAAATCCATGAAATTTTCACCAATTGTTCCAAATAAATTTGTCTACACAGTCATATATTTTTTAAGCTATTTGTCCACTAAAATCATCAATTTGGACAGACCGAAGATGATCGTTCCAGTTTACAGATCCGCAAGAACTGTATCATCGTCGCTATCAGCATCATCTTCTTCTGACGATTCAGTCTTAGAAACTTCTATGTCCGAGTCTAAATCTCATAAAATATCCAACTGCCGAACATATCTTTTCTCTGCTTGCTCAATATTTTCTAGATCAAACCCGAATAATTCCTCGTTTTCGCTCTCACCATCATCAAATATCACTCTTATGTCCGCCATTGTTTACGATTTTTCATGAATGAAACACGTGTAGTAAAACTGCTCTCAATTAGTAACCTTGGCTTATGAATAATTCAAATTTACACAAACGAAAGTAAAATCAATTCTGATTGGTTTAATATTGTCAGATTCTTGGAAAAACCCCATTTGAAACCAATCAGAGACGTTGTTACTAACACACATTCACCACAACTGTAAACGGGATCGGCCATTGAATGCGGTAAACAAACCACGACTACAGGCGGGATCGACCATTGCATGTAGAAAATGGATCACGCCTATAGTCGGGATCGGGGCCGAATGAGTTAATGTGCACAGGATGTGCATGCACAGACGGGTGTCTGATCTGTTGTTTGTGGTCTGATGATGTGTGGGACTTTGCAGAAAGTTGCCGCATGTATGAGAGGAGGAAGAAAGGCCATCTTCTTGTCCCCTTTGTGGGAAAGAAAAATCCCCTGGTGGGGCAAGAATGTTCTGAGACTTATGTGTTTTGGAAGTCGCATAAGCCCCAAGGACCACTGACACTCGAGTCGATGTCGTCAGTGTCAATGAGGGATTGATCCTGGACTAACAACATGGGTCCCTTGCAGCTGCTCCTAACCCATAGAAATTGGTCAAGAAGCGCACTCACCCTGACTGCCTTTGGGACCTTCTCCCAAATTTTTCAAGCAGGTGCAACCTCGCAGTCTCAAAATCTTCATTTACCAGTCCAGACTTGTACAATTAAGGGAAGAGATACAGATCCTTCTGCAGATGGGCGCACTAGAGAGGGTAATAAATGACCAGCCTTTGACTTGTTATTCCCAAATTTTTCTGGTCTCAAAGAAAGGTGAAAAGTTTCAACTCATCATCGACCTTTCCACCTTAAACAAATTTCTTTGGGAAGAATGCTGTAAGATCAAAACTGCCACTGTGGTCAGGAACGTAATAAGTCCTTTGCATCTGGGCGGTCTCCGTCAATCTTCAAGGTGCTTATTTTCACATTCCTATCTTCCCTCCACACAGAAAATACCTCCAGTTTTGTCTCTGCCAGGAAGTATTCCAATTTTGAGCTCTTCTGTTCAGACTTGTTTTCACTCCCAGAGCTTTTATCATGGTGATGGGGGCAGTCACAGCCCACTTGAGGTCCCAAAGGATTCCTAGCCTCCAGTATTTTGATGACTGGTTGGTGCACAGCATCCTCAGAGATTCCCTTCTGAAGGACTTGTCCCTTTGTTGGTCCACAGTGACCGTCTTGGGCTTATTATAAACCTAGAGAAGTCTGATCTCATCCCTTCTAAGGACTTCATATATCTGGGAATGAATTTCCTCATAAACCTTGGAAGAGTCCATGCCCTTCATAACGGCTCTCCTAGCCAAGACCTCATTGTCATCCCATATTTACCTTTCACTTTTGGGGACTCAGAACTCCATGACAGACTTGGTTCCCATAGGGAGACTTTACTTATGCCTTCTCTCCCGTTCCTGCTTCTAGCAAACTGGAGATGGCACAAGGATCCTCTTATCTGCTTGGCAGCTCAATTGGAGCAGGTTTCTGACCGGAGTCCCAATTCAAACCCTTGAACCTTACTCCTGTACACTGATGTGTCAGATTTGAGTTGGGTGCTCACCTGGAGCCAGACAGGTAGTTCTTAAGGGATTTTGGTTCCAGGAAGAAGCGATCCTTCATATAAACAATTTGGAAATACGGGCAGTGTTTCTAACCTTATAAGGAGTCACTACATGATAGTCAGATAACACATCATTAGTTGCATACCCAAGGTAGCAAGGAGGTACCGTATATGCTCGATTATAAGTCGCCCCCCCCCCTTTTTTAGGGTTGCAAAAAGTGAATTTCTCTTTGACCCTCCTTTAAGTCAGGGTGTATTTTGCAAGTCAGATCCGTCCGAAGTGGTGACTTCTTAGTGAGTTAGAAATGCATTTGGAAATATAAACAAGCCAAACTGGATAGATAGAAAAGAAAAATAAATACAAAACCAGTGTAAAATACATTTATATTGAGTTAAATATGTCAGAAATAAATTGACAACTTACAATTTGTCCATCTTTGTGTAATAAAGTCCATTGAAATCCATAATGCTTGACATTTTAAATCCATTTATATGATAAATCCACGAATTCAATTATAGGTCACATACCGGTATAAAAATAAAAGTTCAGAATGATCCGATTCACAATATCCCATAATAGGTTAATTCCACACGTCGAACAAATAAACAATGAAAGTTAAGTCCACTTTTTTGTGATTCACAATATCTTATAAATGTCACTATCTAATGTCATCTGGTACAAAGTCCAAGAATTAATCCTCATTGATAAAGTTCTGAAATCCTACATCGTTGTCTAGTCACTGTAAATCGTCGTCGTCTAGTCATCGTAAATCTCGTCCAACTCAGATTCCTCGGCTTTACTGTCATATGCAGGTGCTTATGCAGAGATTGAGCTTGGGCTCTGTTAGTAACACTTTGATCATAAAATCAGAAATCTATTAAAGTATGCAACTGAACACATGTCAATTGTGTGGCAAGATCACAGGGAGTTCAAATAACCACCCTATGTTACTTGGCACTGAACAAGTATCAAACTCGCAGCATGATTAAAGGGTTGTCATGTGGGAAAACAAAGAGTGTGGTGCCTTTACAAGCTAAGGGATTAAGGTCAAAGTATATGCTCAGGAAGTTGTAGAACCTCTACTTGGCACTGAACAAGTATTAGATTCGCAACTGGATCAAAAGGATTGTCAACTTGAAAACAAAGTGAGTGCCTTTACAACCCATAGGCTTATCGGCCCATGTACACTGGCAGATAACTTTGGAAATATCACTTGAGGAATTAAATCTGACTTGTGGAAAAGGAAAATAGAAATAAAATCAAAACTTTTATTGCATCAAGCACAGTCTTTATACAGCAAAACACAAATATTAATACAAATACAGGTTGTTCGGACTGGCACGAAAATGGAAGCAATATACTTACTAGTAAACACCCACGGTAAACATTAATGGACACTTCATTTTGCGGTAGGTAGTATTTAATTTACTGGTAACATTTTCAAATTATTAAAATCCAAATAACTGTAGATACATGTATTGTGTAATGAATACCATCATGAAACGGATAAACGCAGTGCATACCATATATGCATAACTGCATACTAATAGTGGCATGAAAACGTAAAAATATATGAATTGACAGTATATTTATGTACTGCAAACATCTAGAGTTTCCAACATTACCCCAATATTTATAATTTTTGTTAATGTCACGCTTATATGACAACCCCTACTCTGCATGAATTGAATTTTAAGTAAAAAAATGTCGACTAATAAGCGAGTATATACGGTACACATGCTCTTTCTCATTGCATGGAGTTTTTGAACCTCCTCTGTTGGGTAGCCTCTGAGATCACACTCCATAGTCTGCCATATTCCCTGTAAGAGGAATAGCTTGGTGGACAGTCTGTCCAGAAGTGGCTGTGTGGTTCACACGGAATAGTCTCTGCACCAGGTGGTACTTTTCCAACTGTGAGGGAGACGGATGGTTGACTTGTTTGCGGTGAAACTTAACAACAGGCTCCCTTTTTATGCCTCTCCAGTCCCAGATCAGAGGACCTGGGCAGTGGACACCTTCAGTCTAAAGTGGGATCATCTGTTCGCATACACATTCCCACCTTTCAGAATGATTCCATAGGTGCTCCAACAAATCTGGATCTCCACAGCTCTGCTTATCATGGTAACCCACTCCCACCCCACCATTGCCCCAATTGTCATGGTTCAGTGACCTACCTGAACTGTTCGTAGAAGAATCCAGATTACCACAGAGGAGGGACCTGCTGTTGCAGCACAGGGGGGTCTCTACTCCACAGTAATGCACCAGATATGCTGCCAGGGTGCGAGAGTATGCAAATTGCACAAAATTTGTACGAATTCACGCACTTGGAAAGCAGTGATACGTGAGAACTCCCACAAATTAGTTTAAAGTCGTGCATATAAAAATGTACTCTGTGCAGTATACAATTTTTATTTAACTGTTAACCCTTAAAGTGCTTGTCGTGACAAAAGTCGTGCCGTTAGTAGGGCTCTCATAGTGCTTGTCCCGATGTCTGTCTTTATTAAGGTGGGCAATTGTTTACACATCTGAATACTTTGGCTTGACATGAATTGTTGTTAAACTAAATTTGATTGGCACATTGGGTCCTGGAACACGCATTCTTTCATGTTTGAACTTTGCATTCATCAAGGAAGTTTACAAAAGCGTGTTTAAAGTAAGGGCCACCTAGAAAACCCAAAATGCTGACTGCCAACATGATTCGTCTTCAGATGACGATTTTGTTCAGCAAATACTGGCTGATGATACGATGATGACAATGATTTTTAAAGTTTTGAAGTATATGAAATTATTTGAGCTCGGAAAGTGTTAATGGAAATACCAGTGAGTGGCTTTTAACCTGAAAATGATGTTGAATATGAGTCTGATGTACATGCTTGATGGACAAAAACAGACTGCATGCCAGTCAGCCCCCAATTCTGTGGTATTTAAAAATTAAATGTTGAAAAGGCAGAATACCAAGCTTAATTAAAATACAGGCAATTTAAAAGTAGAGTGCAATTTTCATTCCTCCAACAATTCAGCCCTAAGGGATCTTTTGCTACAAAACTATATGGCACTGGAAGGGTTAACATAAAAATCGAATAAATAAGAATCTAAAATGAAATTAAAAAGTAAGGATATTTATTTTATCAAAATACCTCTGTCTGAACAAGCGGACAGTGGCATTGATGGACTTAAAACCCTTATAAAGCATTATGGAACAGATAAGAAATCTGGCATAGTTGTCAGCAAAAGACTGATTTAAGAAAGTGAAGCTTTGGCAGAGCTCCTGTTAGTGAAAAATCTTTTTTTGGAGCAGAGATATCCAAGTGACAATACCTATGAGCTGTGGAAAATTGTACATAACAACCATAAAGAACAGTTTTCCAACATGTTCAAGCTGGCTTAGCTAGCTATGCATGTGTGCCTTCAGAAAGCAGATTGTGAGAGTTATCAGCACAGAACAATATTCATACACAGATAAAGAACAGAATAGCTCAGAAACACTCAACAGAGTAATGCTTATGCAACTTGAGGAGACATCTTTTGAGGATTTTGATTTCATTAGAGCTCTAACAGTGGAGCAGGAAGAAAGAAAGAGACTGCTATTTAGGTGTTAGCTAAATATTGAAATATGGCCGTTTCCTCCTCCCCATATTTTTTTTTCCTACTCCCCCCTTTTTTTTGGTGACAAGGTGGGAGCTTCCTTTTTTAGATAAAATCATGGCAGTATCTCTGATGCACAGACTCGCCACCTTCATGCTTGGTTCATCTCAAGCGATCAATCAGCTAGGACCAGTTTTTGAGCAAGGTTGCAAACTTCATCGTCCACGCTTGGAGGCAGTCCAGGGTCTATGATGCAAAGTGGAGAATCTTCTGTGATTGGTGCAGTAGGAAATGCACTGGTCCTAGCTGTCCCCCTTTGAGTGCAGCGGCAGATTTTCTTCTCTTTCTTTTTGAGGAGATCTTTCATGAGGTATTTTGAGCTTAGAGAACCTGGTATCTTGCTCACTAATGCCTTGATGGGATATCTTGTCCGTGTTCCTTCAGAACCCCTTCATGAACCACTGAGTCAAGCTTCGTTTGAAAACTTCCCCGTAAGATGGTTTTCCTGCTCACTTTAGCCTCAGCGAGGAGGAGGAGTGAGCTTTATGCCTTGTCAGTAGAAAGGGTTGTTTATGGTTCAGTGGTAGTTATGACTCGGTTTCTCCTCTTTGCTAACCCAGGTTTCTGTCTAAGAACCAGCTACTTTCAGTAGCTCCACTTCCTATTGAGATCCCCAGTCTCAGTTGGTTCTGTGCCGGGGATGATCAAGATAGACTCCTTAGCCCAGTTAGGGCCTCAAGATTTTATTTGGCTTCCTCTAAAGGGAGAAGGAATGGTTGGAATTGTCTCCTTACTTATAGGGGTTCCTCAGATATTTTTGCATCCACTATTTCCAGGTGGATTGTCACAACTATCAAGAGAATTTATCAGTCCCTTACCAACAGGGACCTTTCTTTGATGGGGATTATAGCCCATGAAGTAAATGCTATTGCAACTTCTTGGGCCTATTTGAATCACATATCCTATGATGATGTTATGAGAGCTGCTTTCTGGCAGTCTCATACTACCTTCTTGTTTTACATTCAATCTTTAATGCACCAGAGCAAAGGCATTTTTTTTATTGGGCCCGATTGTATTGGCACAAGTTACTCAACATTCTATCTGCTTACAGTAGTGAATACTCTTACCGTAAGGGAAATACAATAGTTTTATATCAGATTTGTTGAGGTCATCAGCCTTCCTCCTAACATATAAGTTCAGCAATGCAGTAATAGCAGGTTATGTAGTTTTTCGGGGGTGGCAGGGGGTAATAAAACTGATTTTAATTATGTAATACTTACCTGCTACTTCTGCATAGATTCCCTCCTCCCACCTCGCTCTGATGTCCTATACTCTGGGTCCAACTCAAAGAGGATAGAAACTCTGATGTCCTATGCTCTGGGTCCAAGTCAAAGATGATAGTAACTCTGATGTATTATACTCTGGGTCCAACTCAAAAAGGATAGTAACTCCTTTAAAAAAAACCACCCCAAAACCTAGATATCTGGTTCATTTGGCTACCCCAAAATGTTACAAATGGAAGACCAGTAAATGTTTTGGAGGACAAGGAACTTTTTAAAGTTGCTGGTCCTTTGGTCATAGAGAAATGAAGGAAAAGGGGAACACTAAATGTACCATATATACTCCCTTATAAGTCGGATACAACTGAAAAATGCATAGACACAGATCTGCCATCACATAATGTGCCAGTAGATCTGGGTCTGTGCAGTATGTTAGAAGTAATCAGTAGAACAAACAACATTGACCCTGATCTGCTGGTGAATTATGTGATGGCAGATCAGGGTCTGTGTTGTTTGCAGTTCGACCCAACTTACATGGGAGTATATACAGTAATCTGTCTTGAAAATAAGCCACCTAAACTGTTTAATGCTTATCTTATATACTTACAAGGTAATGTGCAGACAGGCAAAACTTGTGTCTTCAGTGAAATAACAGATATTCAAAATTGTCACTCCAAATATAATTGTATAATCATGAATCAATTAATATAGAAGTGGCAGGTTATCTATCGATGCTGTATTGAAAAGTATTGCTTTAAAAATTCTTGTACATTCTTTTAATATACATTAGTAATTTTGGATACACAGAAACCATTTTCCAATTGTCTTCTGAAATATTTACAAAAAAATGCACTTAACTTGAAAGTAATCTGTTCTCAAATATCAGCCAAACAACAATAACAGAATATCACATGTTCATGGTTGGAGTCATGAAATGTATGTTTCGATTCAAATTGATCTGTATTTCAGATTTTGTCATGAAGTATTTGAAAAGGACTACAAAGCCACGATTGGTGTTGACTTTGAGGTGGAGAAGTTTAGTGTATTGTCATGCCCATTTACACTGCAGATGTAAGTACTGAAGGACATAACATTTGGCCCTGAATACATTTGTATAAAGTTTGGCCCTGAATATATTTGCATAAGTTCTGTATATATTTTATATACAGTATATTCTGAAGATGATGCTAAATGTTTCTGATAGCAAGTCTGAGGGGAAAAAACCCCACTTTGTATACAGAATCTGGGACTCAAAATTTGTTTAATCTCCATTTGTGTTTCACATTTAAGGACAACATTAATTTTGATTTTCTTCAAAGAAATGATACAAAGCCATGTTTAATATATAGTAGAACATCAATGGAGAGGTTAAAATTTCCTTAAACCTGAGGTTCAGGTCTCAAAATTTGGACCTGGGGCTCACACCTCACCCCCTCCCCATAATCAATGTTGTGGAGATTCTAAAGGTTATGTTGAATGCAAATTTGAAAAGTAAAGAATGATTTTTTTCTGGCTTTGTTATTCAGAGTGCACAATCGGTACTTTGTTTGTAATTAATATGAAAAAAATGTTAGTAACAAAGTTGAGTTTTATCTGGACCCCAATTTACTCAACTGAAATGTGAATTAAAAAGTCTGGGACTTGGTGATAAACCAGAAAATTTTCAACTCCTGCAATTATTCAGACATATCAGAAGACCTAACAATGGTTTAAAATGTACGAGTCTAGATAATTCAGTCTGAATTTGTATTACCAGCAGTGTTTAGATGGACACGCATTGATTCTGATAAACCAGATGGTCAGGTTATTGAGGTTCAGATACTTGAATCTCAAATGTATTAGTATCTTGTCCCAAATTAGCAGAATAATAACTTGAAACTTAAGTTATGTTATGTGATTTAGTAAATAGTATGAAATAGCTGTAGTTCATTATTGCACCATTGTTCAACATGTTATATAGAAATGTGAACCAAATTTCAAATTTTGACACTTAAAGATTAATTTTGTGTGCAGATCTATAATATATTAGTATTTTGTACTAACCCATCAGTTAAGACAAACAGATCTATCACATATCATTTGGAGTTAAAAGTCTGTTTTTATTATACCAGGGATTTATAATAACAAGATTGGCTTTGCAAGGGACCATCATGTTTATCTCGGCATGCCAGTGGGTGATATTTTGGTACCATCCATATGTCCATTTGTCTCCTTCCTTTTGTCCATAACTGTCTCCTCATCAGCAGCTGGGTGAAAATTTATTTAACTTGGTACACAAGTTGCCCATGTGATACCTGTCTGCAAGAGGTGTATAGTTTTTGGGCATCTTCTATGGCATCCCTGGGTGGGGGTCAAAAGTCCAATAGTTTTGGGCATCTTCTTTGGCATCCCTGGGTGGGGGTCAAAAGTCCAATAGTACAAAATTGCAATTACATTTACATTTGTTAACATTTCTTGACCAAACTTAAAACAAGCAGTCATAGCATGAGAATACATAGTATATGTAATGGATTTTAGGGTTATGACCCCTGGGTCATGGTTGTATGGAGGGATATGAGGGAATATGTGACAAACATTATGTGTATTTGGGAGGGTGGAAGTAGCTCTGTTTTGTAGTTTTAAAGTCTGATATTTTGTTGAAGTCATACACAGTGTTCCTTTTATCTGTTATCAGTTGGGATACAGCAGGCCAGGAGAGATTTAAATGCATAGCAGCCTCTTACTATCGTGGGGCCAATGGTGAGTTTTGAGGGACAAAGGTCACTTAGGGACCACAAGACCCATAGGGGCCATGTGAGGTCCTGGCTTATGTCTGCTGCATGCTAATTAGCTGCATGTTTAGTGATCTTGCATTTAAAAATGGCACACATGCTATCGTATATGAATATTGCAACCCTTGCATCTCACAGAATTATTTTTTGAGGCTTCCTTTTTTAATTATTTGCTTGTCTGTTTTTGTTATTCTTTGACAGTATATTTGCTTATTTAGGCTGCTGTTACTAAAATTAGAAAACCTTTAAACAACTTTTAAACATCTTAACAGAATTTGACCAAATTGGACAGCATCCTGGCAAAATGTCCTTTCAGGCCATTTTCAGGGTTGTACAAATAATGTCCATCTGACATAATATTTGGACACATTTATCGAAATAGATGGTTCTTTAAATTACTTCTCAAAAACTGCTGACAAACCAAATGTGACAGCATTCTGACATAAATGCCTTTAGCTTTATACATCCAATGCCCATCTGACATCAGATATGGCCACCATTAGTAAAAAGAGGACAACCTTTAAATGACTTCTTTGTCAAAAGCTGTTGACAAACCAAAATGTGACAGAATGCCTTCTGGCATGAATGCCTTTTAGCTTTGTACACATTATGCCCATCTGACATCGGATATAACCACCATTACTAAAAATATAGAACAACCTTTAAATGACTTAAAAACTGCTGACAAACCAAATGTGACAGAAAGCATTCTGTCAAGAATGCCTTTTAGTTTTGTACACATTATCTCCATCTGACATCAGTTATGGCCACCATTGCTAAAAATAGAACAACCTTTTATTGACATATGCTCAAAAACATCTGAACAGAATTTGACTAAATTTGACACTGTGCATCCTGACATGAAGGTATTTCAAATTGATACTAATGATGCTGATCTGTCATAAAATATGGCTACTGTTGCTAAAAATAAGAAAGTTTTTAAATATAAGCAATCATCATACTAACCCAAATTTCTTGCCAAACTGCTCATGTATTTGGCTTTTAGGCCAATGCCAGCCTGGTGTGACATCTCAAGCCTCTTAGGGTATCTTATTAGTTTAAAGTCTCAAGTCTGTAGATCAACTTAATCTGTATTTTACAGATCTAAGTTTACATTGTCCTGTGGTTCAAGTCAGAGTGGAAATTTTTGATTGCATGAATTCACACATGCATGATATTAATGTCCAATAGTGCATGCCATATGAGCAATAACTTGCATTTGTTTTTTTATTCATTTTACAGCAGAGGTACTAATTGTGCTATGAAATGATTCAAATTATACTAATCCATTTCATAGTGTGGTTTATCTAACGATTGATTGTTTTATCTCATTATTCTAAACCTTTTTCAAAAACTGTGATGTATGTAGCTGTAACTTTTTCACACAGGCTGTCATTACAAAACCCTTTTTATTTCGCTATTCCTGACCAAAAAGTTTTAGTAATGGTTAGGTTGGTGTTTTTTTCTGATATACCCTCAGGAAATGAAATTCAGTTGTATATTGGAGTTGGATTGTCCATCTGTCCATTACACTTTTGTTTACTTAGTATGTCATGAACCCTTTGAGATATCTTCATGAAACTTAGTGTGCTTTTGAATTATGAATAGACACTGTGTCCTGTAAAAAATTAAGTCTCTCTGATCAACATTTTAAGAGGTATCCTGATCTGTCCATCACACTCCTGTCCATTTAATATCTCCAGAAGCATCTGAGATATTGTCATGAAACTTGGTATGCATTTGTATCATGACATGAGTTTGTGTCTTGTACAAGATTCAGCTTTGTCAGATTAGTAATTGTAGAGTTATCTCCCCATTTTGGGAAAATTGCAGTTACACTTTGAGTCTTGCGTTTGTGTGTGTGTATGTGTGTGTGTGTATTGAGGGGCATTCCACAAGCACTCACTTACCGATTTTGTTCTTTCTGATGCATGCATTTGGACAATTTGAACATTTTACATTGGCAATTATACAATGAAAAGTTACCTGAAATCAATAGAATTAAAAGTCAGTCACAGCATTTTTGATGGGTTTGTCAGAGAACAGCAAACAAAGGATTTGTTAAGAACTACCTTGTCAACCTTCTGTCATTTTGATTGTGTAATCTGCTCAAGACCGTAATGAACTTTAGAGTATACACCTTGCATACCAAATCACTTTGGAGTACACAACATGCATACCAAATAACTTTAGAGTACACACCTTTCATACCAAATAACTTTAGAGTACACACCTTGCATACCAAATAACTTTAGAGTACACACCTTTCCTACCAAATAACTTTTAGAGTACACACCTTTCATACCAAATAACATTTAGAGTACACACCTTGCATACCAAATAACTTTTCGGGTACACACCTTTCATACCAAATAACTTTTAGAGTACACAACTTGCATACCAAATAACTTTTAGAGTACACACCTTTCATACCAAATAACTTTTAGAGTACACAACTTGCATACCAAATATCTTTTAGAGTACACAACTTGCATACCAAATAATTTTTAGAGTACACACCTTTCATATCAAATAAGTTTAGAGTACACACCTTGCATACCAAATCACTAAAATTGTTGATTCTGAAGGGTGAGCCAGTGCTAGAAGGAGCCCAAAGCATCATGTGGTGTGAACATTACAACAGTGAAGGATACAAATGTACAGCTTACAACAGAGGATCAAGCCCACTATTTTAATTGTATTCTTTGTCCTCTTGTTATCATTTGTGTCTAGCCTACCTTGATGGAAGCTTGACACAGCAGTCACATTGCCAGTAGCAATCCATCCACACCCTAGATTACAGTCAGTGTTAAAGTTTTTATATTTAGCTCAGTGTTTATTTTTTTACTTTTAATTAAATAGAAGGCAGGCTTGACAAAACTGGGATATCTTGCTTTGTGATACTGCTGCCTCCCTCGGGCATTGGTTCTCCCTCCTGGTTTGACAATTTTAGAACTTTGATGTGCAGGGTGTGGTCTGGATTGTTTAGTGAATCAGAATAATCGGTGCTGAATTGGACACAATCTTGTCATTACAGGAAGCGATTTGGAATACTTTAATTTATGTTTGGTTGGTATTCCAGATTGTGAGAAAATTGCCATTTTGATATTTAAATTTATTATTTGGTGAAGGGAGTCCCTTTGTTTCCATAGAAAGGATCATTGTGAGGTGTTTACATTTGTGGTTTGTATACTGCAGCCACAAAATCCATGAAAATTTGTACCCAATGGAAATTTGTAAATTCATAGTACACCAGGACCAAAATTTAGCAGGCACTTTAAACTTTCCATATAATATAGTAGAAGTTCCATTTTACAGTGCAGAACTTCCATTAAAATAGTTCTTCCTTCCATCCTTTCTCTACTTAGCTGGGATACTGCTGGACAGGAACGTTATAAAAGCATAGCAAGAACTTATTTCAGAGGGGCCAATGGTAACCAATTCTCTTGTATTCTTATCGGAATTGGGCTTTGCATGACATTTGCGTTTGGTGCTTCATTGTTACATGTTGTTACATAACTTTTGTATGCTTTGCTTTATTGCGATGTGTTGTTGCATAACTTTTGCATGCTTTGCTTTATTATGTGTTATTACATAATATTTACATTCATCGCTTTATGTTTAGGTGATGGGAATTATGTCCACCTGATACTTAGTGATAGCATCCAAATGTCTCTGACTTTAGGCATCAAAGAGTTTTGTAGAAATGTTTTTAATTTTCACAAATATTTTTCTGGATATGGCTTCAAAGTTATGTGTGTTTAAGTTAAAGGTATCAAGTATTGTGAAATATTTGAATGTAAAAAATACAGCAAATTACGAGAAGTGAATGCAGTTGAAAGAAGTGTACAGGAAGTTCAAGTTGCAAAGATTGAGCCAGGATTTCCTGAACAATGTGTAAAATATAACTTTTTTGCATGGTTTAAAAAAATTAATTCATGTTTTTTTCCTTTTTTCTGTCTTTATTCACGTTCTCTTACAAGAGACAAACCCAGTTTCTGTTTTTTTCTATGCATCACTCAAGAGTAGCATGTCAGCTTGAGTAAGAAAATATCTACCTGCTTTAGCAGCCTTTTTCCTCAGTTGGATAAATGATCTCTATTTGAGCAACATTTCAGTTTCAGGCATTTTGTTAGGACTGTGCTATTTTAGGTTATGCAGCCAATACAGACAATGATATTTCATATTTTATTAAGTTGGTTCATAGTGAAATGTTTCTTACTACAGATATAATAAATTTGAAAAATTAGAAATATGAAATTGAAGAGTTTGAAAGTAGAGATCATCTATATATAGATTTAAGACAGAGATAACTTCTGCTTTGTTTTACTGACCATTCATCCATCAACACTTGTTTATAAACACCCTAGAGGCCATATTTCTGATCAGATTTGGTATGTAAGCTCATATCCGCAAGATATTGGGTGAATTGGATTGTGAGCAACATTCTTGCATACTAATGAGGTGATCTTGTATCTGATTGGCTCAGCTTGTGAACACTGGATATCATATTTCTGGTCAGATTTTAATCAGATTTGGCATGTTGAGATGTATCATCAAGACATCCAATGCATTCGATTGTGAGTGACATCCATACATATTAATGAGGTGATCTTGAATCTGATTGGTTGAGTTTAAGAACATTGTAGAAGCCGTATTTATTAGATTTTGATTAGATATGGCATGTAAGCTTTTATCACCAAGATCTCAGATGAGTTGAATTATGAGTGACATCAATGCATATTAATGAGGTGATCTAAAATTATTAGTAAAATCCACTTTTATTAATGAGGTGAGCTTGTGAACTTTCTAGAGAATGTATTTCTGAACAGATTTTGATCAGACTTGCTATGTAAGCTTGTATCTTTATGATTTGAGATGAGTTCGATTATGAGTGTGATCCACACATGTTAATGAGGATGCAGGCAGGTGGTGGGAATTTAACTCAAAACCTTCAGGTTATGAGTCTAATGCATTAACCATTGAGCCACCATAACTCTCTTGGGTGGAAATCTCAATGGTTTCTAAGATATGACTGCAGGGGCAGGTTCCATGGGAGGTATATATGGTCTTGGAAAGAAGATAAATGACACCAACAATAATAGAGAGTGTAGTGACTGTGCTCCATGCTTTTATTCCCCTTCACAGTTTCAACACATCTGGGAATTTTTATTCAAAAGCTAATATATGTCAACAAAGTAATTAAGCAATATCAGACCCACTTTGGCCTCATGTTCCTTCATGTTGTGCACCATGCCAGCTTAATCTCATATTTTTGCATAATCACATTGTTAAGCTGGTTTTGTGCATGAAATACCAAAAACTTATTTTAAGATGCAAGTACACACCAAAATAAATTTTTTAAAGTTGAAAAATACTGTTGATTAAGAAAGTTGATTATGTAAATTGACCTGTATTCCTTCTGGGTATACACAGCCACTTGGCTGATTCACAGAAAAACTTTTTATGATTTCTGAAATAAGAGTGTCTTATTTTGCAATATTTAAAATTTTAAAAAAGTCCTAACACATATTCAATAATTTCTGTGCTGATACAATGGTTAATATTTTTGCTGGTAATAGAACACTGGTCAACACAGTAATGTGTTTATGATAAAGAAAAAATTGCTTGCTATTTCAGAGCTGCACAGTTTAAGATTCATCATCCAGATATAGATTACATGTATTTGGAATTTGTATCATTGTACAGTCAGAATGTCCAGTGGTCATCCTGATATGTATTGTTTGCCAGCATTTACAGACAGCAAAGCATATGTATCGCTTTGTAGTTGTTTTGTACAACCCTAATAAAATCATTGAATTTGAGGGGTTGCCTTGAAAACTCCTTGAATTTTTAAATGCTGGTTTTATCCTTGAAAAGCCTTTAAATATATTTTGAAAAACTGCTTGAATTTTGTCTAAAATTCCTTCAGTTTGTCAGAAAAAAAAACAAACTTTAAAACTGAATATCACATTTTAAATTCAGAAATTTTGTGATATACATATTTTTGAGAAATAATAAATAAGTAAATAGAGGATATTTTCTTTTCCTATGTTAATACCGGATATATTTCATCATGTGGTACAAAAAACGAGATATTTTAACGAGTGGCGAAGCGATGAGTTAAAATATATCGTTTTTGGTACCAGAGGATGAAATATATCCGGTATTTACACAGGAAAAGAAAATGTTCTTTTTATTATATACCAAACTTGCTTCAAATCGAAGCTTAGAAGATTAAACTCACTCTTCAGCACAACACCCCACCCCCCTTTTCGTAAATTCACTCACTTACATAGATTGAGCTTATAAATATCAGTGACTTAAGAAAGCAGTAGGATTGGGATGATCTAATCTGTCGCAGTAAATTACATTTTTGACATTTTGTAAACTATTTTATCATATCTGACCGCAAAGCGAGTCCGATTCATTAATGCATCACAGCGGGTTTATCATTGTTGTCAAGGAAGTATGGGGAAATAACTTAATAGAGACGTGAACGGCGTCGAGTCCGATTTTTTCAGCAAAAATTAATTTCTATGTCTGAAACGTAATGCAGTTTCTATTTATTTCTTCTAGATCACAAAGTGCTCGTTTTTGTTGCTGCATGTATAACTTCTGTAGGAACACACAGTCAAGCGTTGCATGGCATGATGGGAAATCTTATATTTTCACATGTGAAAATATAAGGATATATTTTACACATGTGAATATAAAGGAATGAAAAAAATATGAAAATTATTTCGCCAATAAGTTTCTATATTTGACGCTTAAGTATATAATAAGATGGGATAAATTTGATCAGATCAAATGATACATAATATGAGTAGATAGCAGATGGAGTAGCATCCCCTTTGCAATAGTGGTGTGCTGATTATTTATGTGCTTTTTCTTCCCCAGTTCTATATGTTATGCAGGGTAAAATTTGGAGAAAATGTAATTTCTGTAAGGAAAAAATACTCCTTGAAAGATTTTTGTAGTATTGAATATACCTTGAATAGTCATTGAAAGAAAATTCTCTGGGGGTGTACAAACCATGTGTAGCATCAGTGATCATAAACAAATTGGCCAGAAATTTCAACTACTACATCATTTGCTGTATTTAAACATCATTACTCTAGGCTTAGAGTTTGTACCCTGATAATCTGGGCTTCTGTCTAGGGTATGTTAAGAACTGTGGAAAAGAAAACTTAAATTGTTATTGAATCAAGTCCCATTTCTCTGACTGTTGCATGTGGAGTGACAAAACTTTATGGATGCATTTATCTTAAAGAATTCTGTTCACCTCCATCTCACTGCTAACAAAACTGGGTCACATTAACCAACTTTCACACTCCACTTATAAAGTTTTGCATTTAGCTTAATTTCTCTGAGAGTCCCCTATACTGTCATGAAACTTAATATTAAAAAAGTCATATGATTGGCAGGTTGTGCCAGTGGTTTGTTTACATTTTGCTCCATAATCTAACAATTATATTCTTTTTCAAGAATAATAATAGCCTAGTGCTGCTTTGGTTAATCAATTCTGTTGACCATTGGTCACTTTCAGTGAAATGACCAATTGATCAATTATGATTTATGTTATAGATTTTGGCTAAAATTCAGTTCAATGCCATTTCCAATCCTTTGGGAGTCCGGCTTTTTTAGAAACAGTCCTGGTTTTGTGGTTTTGACAAAACACTATGTGGAAAAATTAATTATTAATAACTCCTCAATCATTTAATCAGTTTGCAGAAAGTGATAATTGATTATGAACTTGTACACAGTTTCCAACAATATTAATATCCATACCTGTGAAAAGTGAGTCTGAGTGACTACTTATTTAGTGATGTTAGGACAGGTGAGAAATCTTAATCTTTATTGATTATTTAGACCACAAAGCTACTCAGATATCATTCTTATCTTCATATAGGTCTATTTGTATTACATTTGATTGGATTTCAGTTTTACATTGAAGGTGTAGATGTGTAAATCAGTGATTACAGTTCCAAAGTATGAAAAGAGTCACAAGATGTTAACAGAAACCAGTACTACTATTATTCTTCTAGTTTCACTACTTAGGTCAGGGAAAAGTTTTTAAATTTACATGGAAGTTAAATAATTCTTTTGAGCATTGCAAAACTGCTTTTTATCCATAAAGCATCAAAAATTTCATACCATTCTATAAAGCACAAGTTTTGGGTATGAGTTTCTGTTCTTGAACAGTAAAATTTTTGATGAATTGCAAGGTAATAATTGTAAAGTATGGGAATGAAGAGAGCACTTTGATGATGTGTTGTTTCTCAGGCAAATGGATAGTAAATGATTAGAGTATGCAGATGGATAGTAAATGATTAGAGTATGCAGATGGATAGTAAATGATTAGAGTATGCAGATGGATAGTAAATGATTAGTATGCAGATGGATAGTAAATGATTAGTATGTATATAGATAGTAAATGATTAGAGTATGCAGATGGATAGTAAATGATTAGTATGCAGATAGATAGTAAATGATTAGAGTATGCAGATGGATAGTAAATGATTAGAGTATGCAGATTGATAGTAAATGATTAGTATGCAGATGGATAGTAAATGATTAGTATGCAGATGGATAATAAATGATTAGTATGTATGCATATAAAATTATATCATTAAAATACATGTTAGTGATTTTATTTTGTTTTGCTTACCAAAAATAATGGTGTTAAAATAAAACTGACATTTTATTATAATAGCTTTAAATGTGAAGTGAACATTCATTAAATTTGCCTAAACTAAGTTTGTTAATACAGATTACTGTCAATCAAGAATATAGAAAGCACAATATTATTTTGAACAATTCTAAGGTATCAAATAATGTCAGACAATATATAGTAATTTACAAAGTATTGTTTTTTCAACAGTCTTATGTACAAGTTGACATGGAAATTTTACTTCATACGGCCTTTTACATTAACTTATCTTCTCTACCTTTCTAGTTGTGATTGTTGTGTTTGACCTTTCTGATGAGAGCACTATTGCCAGCTTGGTTCGCTGGATGGATGACGCATGTGAGAATGCAGACAAACCCATTAAGTTTATAGTAGGGGCCAAGAAGGATTTAGTTGTAAGTAGATTCAGACATCTCTTAATCATATCAGTGAACATTTTACTTAGAAGACCAAGTTTGGGGTATTATATCCCATATTTATCTTAGAAGACCAAGTTTGGGGTATTATATCCCATTATATTTATCTTAGAAGACCAAGTTTGGGATATTATATCCCATTATATTTATGACACCAGTGTACATTTTTCTTAGAAGTCCAAGTTTGGGATGTTATATCCCATTATATATATCTTAGAAGTCCAAGTTTGGGATATTATATCCCATTATATTTATCTTAGAAGTCCAAGTTTGGGATGTTATATTCCATTATATTTATCTTAGAAGTCCAAGTTTGGGATGTTATATCCCATTATATTTATCTTAGAAGCCCATGTTTGGGATATTATATCCCATTATATTTATCTTAGAAGTCCAAGTTTGGGATGTTATATTCCATTATATTTATCTTAAAAGTCCATGTTTGGGATGTTATATTCCATTATATTTATCTTAAAAGTCCATGTTTGGGATGTTATATCCCATTATATTTATTGGCATTTTAGTAACTCTCCAAACACTTTTTTGCACATTTTTCAGCAATAGCGTTTTCTATATGTTATCTAATAGAAAAGTGTCAGTGACAAAGTTTGTTCAGGGTCCATCTCAGTAGAAAGTAAACTTCTATCACTCACTGATCAGATATTAATTTTGAACATTTTGACATATCAACAGAAAAAGTCCATAAACCACACCTGGCAACTAGGTTCATATAGAAAAAATTATAAAGTGATCTTTTCTATTGATATTTCATTCCACTTGACAAAATTGCAAGTGAGAACATTATCAAAACAAAGAATGCATGCAGCAAGGCTTTACCTGCTTGTATATCACATGCTGTTTCATACCCATTGAAATTTTTAATGGGGGTCCCTGATAGAGGAATAAAGATTTCTGTGAGAAATATTACAAAGCACAAACATTTTTTCTAATCAATCAAAATTGTTAAAAAGTGTGAATTTTGTATTTAATTATTATTACAGAGATGATTTCAGTGGTATGTTGCAAATGAAAAAGAGTTACTATGCTGTACAGAGTTAAAAATGAAATATTTCACTAGATAGGCCCAGTAGATGAATAATGTCAAAACAATATAGTCTTGAGGACAGGTGTAAAGGCAAATTATGTGTAATTTGTATTAATTTATTAAAAACTGTAGATATTGGGTGTGGTTACAGACTAAGTTTTTCTGCAAAAAATGTCAAAATGTGCAAGTTTGTTATCTGATCAGCAATGTAAGTTAAGATTCAAGTAAGATGCACATTTTAGAAGTTGGCCATAGTTGTTGTTAACAAATTTTACATCTGGTACTTTTCTATCAGATTAAAAATAGAAAAGGCCAAAAACCATGAGGGCAGACATTTTTGGACAAAGTTGATTTAATCTCATAGAAGGAGGGAAAGATAGAATTACAGTGGTCCTTCTTTGAGGAGGCCACTCATTCTGTGATGAAAAAGGGGAAGGATGGCATCTCAAATTCTCATGCTGTAGACAAAGTGATTGAAATTTCCTATGTTGCATGACAAGGTGGACGCTATCTAATTGGGGCTTCTTTTAGATGAGCTTCATAAAAGGGAGATTACTGTAGTTTTAAGGAGTCAGTCTTCTTGAATTATATACCAGTGCATACTTTCCACAGTACATTAAGTCTCCAGTTATTCTCTCACACTTATGCTTTATAATATCCTAAGGATGAGAATCTTCAGATTTTTTGGCAAATTAAAAATTTTGTGTTGACTTCTCAAAATTTCAAAACTTGTCAGCTGATCTGTTCAAACATCATGTTTTGTTGGGAGATAGGAGGCAAGGCAGGCAGTTTCATATATCTTTAGATGTGTTACCCGATCATAATACCTTAGGAGAACTACCACTACCTCGTAAATTCAGCCCTCCCAGGCTAAAAATTTTAGCTATGAAAGCTAAAATTTGACTGCCCACATAAGTGTCTGTCAGACAGAGTGATCTCCCTTCGATACAGGGATTGGTGCCAAGTCAAGTGAATCCTTCAGTTACTACTTCCACTCGTGCTGAGTAGCATGCTCTCTCCTGATGAGATACCTTGGAAACCGTCTTCCTAGAATTTTGGAAAAGATATTCAACATTAGACCAAGTTGGAGGAGTTTCTCATCTCAGGGAAGTATTCTCCATCTGTGTATCCAACTTTTTCTTGCTCCTTTCCTTTTGAAAACAAAGTCTTTCTATCTGTTGTAGAGTTATAACTTTGTCGTAAACATAGGCGCCCTCTTGTACTTACCTGCATGGGTCGCTAGTGCGACATTGGTGATATGAGTAATAGCTTTATTTGGTTGTGCAGGTAATGTTTGTGCTATAGGAAACTCAGGGTTGCAGTTATTTTACTCGACACTGCACGCGTATCGCTGTATAATTTCCACTTCAGTCAGATTCATACAGGTAAGTTTTCTATAGATCATTTATAGTCATAGCATCCACTTTGTAGTTATTAAAAGTGATGCTTCATTATCTTTACCTGTACAGGCTGCCACACGGGCCCTTTCTTACAGGTAACTTTACACAATATAATGTTGTAGCACCAGTAATGTCCACTCTCTGAGTTCATAAAGCAAGATGCATGGCTGGCTACATCTGTAAAACATCGTCTGCTCTATTTTTCATTTACAGATCTTAACCATGGGCAGGACTAAATGCAAACAATGTAAACACTGCAAAAGGTGTGGATGACAACCATGGTACATATCTAGCATGCGTGGGTTGCCACTCCGGAAACACATCATATATGCACTAGTTGGACCGAACATCACTGGGCCTTAGTACTGGAAGCATGCTCAAAACAGAAAGGGAAAGCACAGAAGTGCACTTTGAGAGATGAGGACTCAGTATTCATGCTGATGTCACCTCTGTCAATGATTTCCTATTGGAGTATAACAATACAGGAGGCCCACCAGCCAAAAAGCGATCCAGGATATCCCTTTTGGCAACAGCTGCAGCCCCAGCTACACCCTCGCCGCTTCATCTTGACAAACTATTCTTGGTGAAACCAATATGCCTGATACTGCACGGGTTTGATAGCCAGTTGTTTCTACCAGCTACATATGATCAAGATCAAATCAAGCCAACTCAGAAACCATCTCACATGATACAGGTGGATCAAATATCCCATAACCCATCCCAGCAGAAAGAACTGGACAATGTCATGGAAGATAAAATGGCAGTTCTGCCACGATCGGAATCTGCCATATATATTAGATCACAACAGGTCAACAACACAGTAGATCTTACCCGTAATGTCAGAGGAGTGAATGTTTTGTCCAGTATGTCTACTCAGCACCATAACACTGGCACTCTCATGGATCAGCATACCCAGTATAGGGCAGACACTCAGAGCACCCTATGTCCAGTTCAGGGTCCCAGTACCCATGTGATAAGGAATCAGCTCGTTCACATACCACTCAAAAGGTGTGTTTGCTTAGTGATCATCTGGAAGTTGCCATATCCCAGTTGGGATAATCAGCTAGTATGGTTGGCCACCACTTTAGATAATCTTCACCAGCTATATCTCAGATTGTACAAGAGGCATCTGCATCACCACGTTCTGGAGACAACAAAGTACAATCACTAGCTCCATCGTCTCCACTAGACCTAATGATACAGAGAGAAGACTCTGCCTTCCTGGCATCGATCAAAGAAGTCTTTTGCTTGTTACCACCAGAGTTTTGTCCTCCTCCTCCTTCTCTGTCAACAGCTTTGTTCAGAGTTCCAGCATTGATTGACTTACTAATCAAGAAAGGCGAACTGGCATTCAGATTGATATCGCAAATCTGGTTAAGTGGCTGACCTATTAGGTTGTTTACACAGACAATTGCAGGACCCTAGTGGCAATAGACTTTTCTTTTCTCAGCAATGCCTACCATCAAGTTTTTTAGTAGGAGATTCTATAAAACACACACACTGGTGTTTGACATGGAATCCCCAGTAGTAGATAGACATTGCAGGCCTAGGAATGTCAAAACCCTCAGCATGGATGGACTGGAAGTCCTTGAATGACACTCAACAGTTGGCCAGGAATGTTGAATCAGTAGGCTCCATGTTGGACATAGTCTCCATGGCAATCTTCCAACAAGCAGAAAACAATTTATCCTCTACCACCACAACTCCCACCAGACATGCATTGGAGTCTGTCTCTTGAATAGCTCAAGTACTAAACAACTGCACAGCTCATGCTGGCCAATGCCTTAACAGCAGCAACAAATCAACAACTGGCAGAAAGAGATGCAGTGCTCTTCACTCACACCTTTTTAAGAGACCACCACAAAGCCATTCTCTTCTAACCTCCTTTTCAATGGCCAGTTGGAGGAAATACGTAAGCAAGCCGCCAAAGAAATAAATCTTCCACAGACACAGCCTCGGAGACCGAGGAGATATTTTAAGGGAAATAATTAAAAGTATAGAAAGGACACCCCTAGGACACAGCAGACAGGGAAGCAATCCTACCAATCCTCTACACATTGAAGGCTACAGTTTTCATGAACAACTGTGGATAAGAAGTTGAGAGAAGGGGATCATTCTCGCTACAGTTTCTCTCCACAACAGTCTCATTACAAGAAGAAATGATGACATTCTCATGCCACCCTTATCAGATATCCTGGTGCGGGGAGGGGGGAAGACTCCTGTTCTTTGGTGTTGAATGGGAAAGAATTTGGCCCCAATGATAAATGAACCAGACAAGAGGTTTCAGAGGACCTCAGTTATCATTTTCAAGGCCCCTCTTCCATTGTTCAGGGTCCCATCAGCTACAGACATCCCCAAAGAGCTGACCAAGGCAGACATCTTCAAAAAGGGTGGTAGATATCATTCACAAAATGAAATCACCAGGCTTTTATTCAAGGCTATTCCTGGTCCCAAAGGCCAACAGCAGTCTTTGACCAGTCATAGACATAAGCGCTCTCAATCATTTCATATGTGCACCATGGTTCAAAATGGAAACATGACAGTGGGTTTTAAATGCCATTCAGGAGGGAGACTTCGCTATCAGTGTAGATCTGCAAGATGAGTATCTACATGTCCCAATTCACAAATCTTTCAGGAAGTTCCTGGGTTTTGCCTTTAGGGCGACAGTTTGACAGTTCAGGCCACTCTCTTTCAGACTCAACATCAGTCCCTTAGTCTTCACATGTATTATGGACTGAGTAATGGCTCACTTCAGGACCATCTCCATGTCCATGACATCCAACTACCTGGACGACATGCTTCAAACACTCCAGGTGAGTTATATTTTGAATCAAGACATGAAATCCCTTGTTACACTCCTCCTCAGCCATGGATTCCTTGTCAACAAGGAAAAATCCAATATCATACCAACTGAACATTTTACCCACTTGGGTATGGAGTTCAAAACACATCTGAACGGAGTATGTCTCCCTCAGGAACGCAAGTTGAAAATCAGTTCAACAGTGGCTTCAGTTCTTACACAGAACAGTCTCTCAGCTCGAGAATTCCTTTGCCTACTGGGCTTGCTCAAAGCAGCTGCAGATCTCATAGTCCTAGGTCACCTATTTATGAGTCCATTACAAATGATACTGTTGTCCCAGAGGAGGCTGAAACTTTGCCCCTTGGAACAAACAACACCAGTCTCCGTGCACGTGAGGTCCCATCTCAGAAAATAGGAGAACCTCACTTGGCTTACATTGGGTGTTCCTTTGAAGGTACAACCTCCAAAGTTGACTGTTTGTACAGATGCGAGCATAGCGGGTTGGGGTGCACATCTCCTTCCATCATTCCAGTAGGGCAGTGAAGAGTGGCCCACTCAGGATCGTCTATTGCATATCAATATCCTAGAGATGAAAGTCATGCTGAAAGCATTTCACTGATGGCAGAAGAAACTTTATGGAAAGGGTATTCTCATTCTAACCAACAACTCCACCATGGTGAATTATCTCAGAAGGCAATGGGGAACCAAATCCCCATACCTTTGCATTATTGAACCAAATCCCCATACCTTTGCATTATTGAACCAAATCCCCATACCTTTGGATTATTGAACCTAATCCCCATACCTTTGTATTATTGTTAGGGATTTTCTAAGGTGTTGTCATCAATGGCAAATCCATGTACTAGTTTGTCATATTCTGGGCAGACTAAATGTATTAGCTGACTCACTGTCCCAAAATAGAATGGTCACTTCATCCCTCAGTTTTCAGTCGCATATGAGTTTGCTGGATCGACCACAAATGGTGGAGAGAAACTCGCAAGCGAGAAGGCCTTCCACTTTGAAAGTGTATGAGGGAAAGTAGAGAATTTTCTCACAATGGTGTGAATGTGAAGACATTTCTCTGCTTAAGGCATCATTACCCCAAGTAGGTTGCTTCCTACTTTGGCTTTTTGAAGAGAAACAGTTAGCACCAGTCATGATAAAAGGATACCATTCCACAATCTCGGACATGCTTCATCATGACATAAGAGAGGATATAGGACAAAACAAAGACCTCTTTGACCATCTGGCAAATTTTGATTTCAAATGCCCAAAAACATTGGCTCTGTGCACAATTTGGAATCTGTCATGGGTTTTAACTTGGCTGAATATAGCACTGTTTGAACCACTCTCAAGAGCTTCATTGGTTCACCTCTCATATATAAGACCTGCTTCCTACTCATATTAGCTACAGCAGGCAGAATCAGCAAAATATATGCTTTGTCGGTTGATCTGGACTACATACAGGCCCGATGGATGGGTCAGCGTCACTCCCGACAACCCCTGCTTTCATTACCAAGAACAGGCTTCCACTCATGGGCAGTCTTTTATGGTAAAATCTGTTTCTAGCCTTGACCCTCCAACTTGAGATCTTCTACAGGACCCAGTGAGAGCTTTGAACTGGTACCTGAACAGAACTGAGCCGTGGTGAAGAGAGAGATCCTGTCTATTCTTAGCTCTGAAAGAGGAAAAGGACAAAATATCAGTGCAGGCTTTTTCATTCTGGATAAGATGGGTTATCTGTTCGGTATATGGAAAGGTAACTCAGAATGAAATGGTCTTGTTCGGCATTTTGGCTCATGAAGTTAGGGCAGTCGCAACAAGTATTGCAATGGAGTGAAACTGTTCCCTAACTGACATTATACAAGCGGTGGGATGGATTTCTCTAGCTTCTAACCCAGATATCCTTCATCCCAGAAGACTCAATAAGACCTGTTTGAACCTATCGCTGCAGTGCAACAGGTTACCTTCCCGGGTCATTCAGCGGCCTCTTATGGATGTAGCATGATGACTTCCACTGGATTGCGGGAGGAAAAATGTCCTCATTTCCTAAAGCTGCATCTTGGCATATGGAGTCAATACTCCAGCCAGTTTCTCAATCTAGAAGCTGCATCACATACCCTAGGGGACTGGAGATGACCTATCTGTGGTAAGGGGTGTAACTCCGTCCACCTCTTACCTATTCTGCTAATGTATTATGATCGGGTAATGTATTTGAAGAAGAAACCAATCTTTCTAGTAAAAAATGTTTCTTCGATAATACCTATCTGATCATAATATGGATACACCATCCCAGCCTCATCATAGTTACATCCTACTAAGAGAGCATGCATTCTGCTTCAGTGGTAACTAAAATATTCACAGGACTTGGCTCCAATCCCTGTATCAAGGGGAGATCACTCTGATAGCCACCTATGTGGGCAGACAACTTGTAGCTTTCATAGCTAAAACATTTAGCTTGGGAGGGCTGGATTTGTGAGGTAGTGGTAGTTCTCCTAAGGTATTATAATTGGGTAAGTATTATCAAAGAAACATTTTATTTGAAAAATTGGTTTCTTGTATAAAAATAATTGTCATCCCTTATTTACTTCCGAGTTCATATTAAGGACCCAAAAGGATTTAGTTGTAAGTAGATTAATATTACAGATTACAGTAGGTTACTATTATCAATAGTAGTGATCACATTTGTGATAAAATATGTTCATGTGCATTATTTCTTTCTTTCTCTGTTCTTTATTTAGCATGGTAATAACTTCATGATTTAAGATTATAGTAGTAACTGAAAAGATTAGGTTGTACATAGATTCACTTATATGGTCTCATGATCATGAAAACATTCAACATGGCTTCAACTCAAAAGAAGTCTTGGCACCAAACCGTCCATGATTTGATGTTAGCCAATCAGACATTAGACTTCTTGGTCAAGTCTGAGTATTAATATCATTACTCGTGTGTCTCAGCAAATAAAGTTTATATGCATTAATTCTCTGTATCTTGTCTCTCATAAGTCTGTCTTCAATAGCTATGCCTTTTGCAATACAGTAATATCTTTTTATAACACGTGCTGTTCTGACCTAATTTATCCAAACCAGTTTCCAAACACATGTGAAACAATTTCATAAGTGTTTACTTTTTTAGCTCAGTTTACTGGTCATAGACCAGGAAAAGCTTATGGGATGGCCTGTGGTCCATCGTCCATTTGTCTGTTACCACAAGTTTTCTATTGCCACTCCTCCTAAACCACTTGGAGAATTGAAGTGAAACTTTACAAACACATTTATCCTAAGATATAGTTGGTCCTAACTGAAAATGATGCTGCTCAGACATCCAATATGGCTACCACAGCAGCCATTTTGAAAATCTTGTTATCGCTACTCCTCCCAAAATGGATGGACATATCAACATGGGATTTTCCCGTAAAGACTTCTTATGATGTCTATTTGGTCCTAAATGAAAATGGTATTGCTTGGACATCCAGTATGGCTGCCAAAGTGGCCATCTTGAAAATCTTGTTATCGCTACTCCTCCTGAATGTAAAGTCATATCAACATGGAGGTTTTGCTTCTTATGATGTCTAGTTGGTCCTAAATGAAAATGGTGCCACCCAGACATCCAATATTGCCACCACAGTTGCCATCTTGAAAATCTTATTATCACTACTGCACCTGAATGGATGATCGTATCAGCATGGGCTTTTCACTAAAAGATTTCTTAAGATGTCTAGTTGGTCCTAAATAAAAAAAATAGTGCCAATCTGACATTGAATATGGCTACCACAGCATCCACCTTGAAAATCTTGTTGTTGCTACTCCTCCTGAATGAAAAGTCACATCACCATGGGGTTTTCACCTGAAGACTTCTTATGGTGTCTAGTTGGTCTTAATTAAAATTGTGTCAGTCTGATTTCCAATATGGCCACCACAGTGGCCATCTTGAAAACCTTGTTGCTACTCCTAATTGGAAAATTTTATCAACAATGGGTTTTCACCCAAACATTTCTTATGGTGTCTAGTTGGTACTAAATGAAAATTGTGCCGATCTGAAATCCAGTATGGCCACCATGGCAGCCAGCTTGAAAATTTTGTTATTGCTACTCTTCCTAAATGGAAAATCATATCGACATGGGATTATCACCAGACTAATTATAGTATCTAGTTGGTCCTGAATGAAAATGGTGCTGATCTGACCTTAAATATGGCTGCCACAATGAACATACTGAAAATCTTGTCAATAATTCTCTTCAATGGATGGTCATATCAATATTTGGTTTTCACCAAAAGTCTTTCAATGGTGTCCAGTTTGTCCTAAATGAATATGGTGCCCATCTTGCATCCAATATGGCTGCCACAGTTGAGAATTTGAAATATTTATCGCTCAAGAATATTAGAGATGGTTTCAGCACTCGGAAATTAAAAAGAAGAAATGGTCTTATCTTGAATTCCTGGAATTTCTTTTCAGACAGTAGAGTGTTAGTTCCTTTAAGGGACTCTTGTTTTTCCTTCCATTATGAAATTGAATCATACATTGGCCTTCTTGTATCTTTTTAAAAAGAATTTTCAGGCAAAACTTGTCATTGACATACAAGAATCTAAAGAATTGTAAGAGTTTCTAATTCCATTTCTAATTGGCAATATTATAGTGGATTATTGGGAAGTTCAGTATAATTGTCAAAAGTGCAAGTTCAGTAATAATGAAGGAACAAATTTAAAGTATGATTTTTATATTTTCTTTAATCTATTATCTTTGTACAGTTGCAATTTTGTTTTAAAGAAATGGATATAAACAAAGAAAATTTTAACAAAGACATGCTAGAAAAAATAAGACCTCATAAAGCTTTTTAACCCATGAGACACTACACCCATTAATTCATTTGTTTGTTTATTATTGATTGATTGATTGATTGATTCAGTTTCCTATATTCAGTCCCCAGCAGCCTATTCACAGGTCGAGAGCAGGGTCAAGATGATTGCCAACAATATGGGGGCAGAATACTGGGCTGTGTCTTCAAAAACAGGTACTAATCAAAGGAAAGAAACCAGTCTGGATGGTCCTTAATGTTTTATTGTGCCACAAAGGAGCACATTAACAATTAAAGGCAAGAATTTTGCATAATTTCTTCTGAAAATGAAAGCAACATATCAATTTTTGAAAATAATTGTCCAAGATGCTGACAGTGGAGCACACTCTTATCAAGCATATAGACTTGCACGCTGTGAGACAGAAGATATTTTATATAATCTTGATGAACTTGTCAATTTTTTTGGATGATGTAGCACCAGAGAAAATCCTGGACTTCATCAAATAATGCAGTTTATATAACATATTTTAATCCCTTAATTTAAAGACTTGAACTGTTCGACCATTTTGTTTTATTTTATATATTGAATTTTGGTGTGTATAACAGGCACTGATTTGTAACAAACACCCTGATTTTTAACCCAGGATAAGGGGAAAAAACTGAGTTTAATGTCAGTAATAACTTACCTGTCACTATTATTAAGCTTTCTCATTTCCGCATGGAAAGACCTCGTCCGTGCTAGATGCAGCAACTCCCTGTTCTAGAAGTTTCTTAGAACATGTGCATCGATCCAGTCTGATCTACGTCATCAGCTCATGCTCCACAGAGCGGCCTCATTCTTTTCCGGACGACAATTGAGTCAACACGTGGAAAACTTTATAATGGAGAAAATATCTACAATTGCAATGGTTTTAGTGCTAATAACCAGGACTTGTCATGAATATTCTTTATAATGAACGTTAACCTCTGTCCGTATTTATCAAATTTGTAATTGATAACTTTAACATTGATATTCACCATTTGTGCATTGTTAACGCACTATAAGCCACCTACCCTTCCCCCTCCTGCATAAAGGGCTTGGGACATAGTGGTAGCAATAAGTATTCAGAATATCCTTTTTAAAACAGTGTTACAACATTGGGGTCCATCTTTAATGTGATTATTATTTATAAACGTCATAATTTGGTCATGAGACGGAATCTCATAACTGTTCGCTATTAGTAGATTCTAAGACCCCTAAATGTTTTCAATAATGTTTTCTATAACATTACCTTAACCTACAATTATGCTCTGGTGTTTATATCCATGACGAAATACCGAATAAACTCAGACATTCTTGTTTACAAAATATTCAGTAGTAAGTATATATGTGCTGACACAACCCTTATTATTATTGTTGCTCTTTTATTTGTTAAACTAAGTTTCTTTTTCAGAACTTAATTTTTCAGATGTCTCAATCATTTGGTAAGTGTGGGCATAAAAAAGGAGCATGGGACACTCACCAAACTTGTTTGCCATGTACAAAATGTACATGTATGGACGGATGCCTCATGTGTTGTCTATGGTCGGACGACTCTTGGGATCTGGCCGAAAGCCATCACACTTATCTGAAGAGGAAGGAAGCACATTTTTCTCCTTCTAAATCAAACAAATCTCACTTAGAAAGATACTGGTGCTGCCTGTGAGGTAGAAACAGATGTTTCTAAAGGGTTCGAGTGCGATCCCCCAAATAAAAGAGGGAGGAGCAGCACCTTCCCTAGACAAGAGAGAGATAATGTTACTACTGGTGAGATGGTAACAGATATCTCTCAAGGGTTCAAGTGCAATACCCCGATTATAAGAGGGAGGAGCGGCACACTCCCAAGTCATGATAGAGTGTCGTCTAAGAAGGCAGCTTCTATCATTAAGGGCTATCAACTTGCTGGGTCCGAGTGCATCCCCCCAACTATGGGAGGGTGGGGTAGCACCGATCCACAAACAGTCACAGTTATACCCCCGGAAGGGGTTACACTGAGCCCAAATATGGAGAATCCTTGCGTCTTCCCTTTGGGGCAAGAACAAGACCTCCATAGTATCCGAAGTCAGGCAAAAAATACATCATGCAAACCCAAGGGGTTTAGCCGTCATTCAAATTCTTCTAGTTATGAAAAAAGTTCTCTCAGATCTAGATTGCCATTGACTATAAGTGACAGGTCACGGACCAGCCACTTATCACCGGATACAGACAGACCATATACTGGGTATAGGTCTGTGAGACATGCCGAATCTAGGTCTAGCGCTAGGGATAGATTCTAGGGATAGGTTTGAATGCCCCCCTTTTGCTACATTACCTAGTTGTCACACCACAGGGACAGAACATGCAAATAGACACGCTTCTGGGATAGGAAATCAGACCAATGTCCCTTCCTTTCCCATGTTCCCTTTCAATCCATTTGGTATGTGGAACTTTCCCCCACAAGGGAGAGAACTACCTCTATCAATGGATGTCGTCCATGTGGCCTCCTGCATGTACGAGTGATGAGATCCAATGACCATCACAAGTTCTGCAGAATAGGTCATCAAGGGAAAGGAAAATTAATTCCCCTCCTGCTAAGAGACGAAAGAGAGGCGAGAAGAGTTCTTGCTGTCCATACATAGCACCCATTGAGGACAATTCTGTCGCTCCCGTGCTGAGACTTATGATAGATATGTCCCTACTTCTGGCTGCCCCTGCCTTGGGATCATTCCGGATACATTTCTCCTGCTTCACACCGAGCTTTGGAATAGGATGATGATGCCTTGTTGATCTTAGTAGATTCGCAAGAATTTCGTGAAACTCCGGAGGATAGGGTATACCCTACCTTTCAAAGTGCTCCGAACCCCTCACCACCATCGTCTCACGTGGTCGAGGAAGGGGAGACTTGGTCATTCGTCATGGCTGTAAATGAAGTATACTGCCTTCTTCCCCCTGACATGTGCCCAAAACCAAATTGTCCAAGTGACACTAAGATTCTCTCTTGTTTAGAGAAACTGTCAGGAGCAATGCGCAGACCGGACTTACTGCTACTTTCTGCACTCCCTAATGGTTAGTGAAATTGCGAAACGGCTGAGCAAAGGTCAATGAGCAGAGCGACAGATTAAAGGTTGGTCTGTCCCCTCTGCTACACTGAGGCCCTTAATTTCAGCCTCGAGCTATAAGGTCCATTCACCTGCCTGGCCGTTACCCCCCCCCCCCCAACTTGGACACCGAAGCTTCACAAGTGGGCATTTCAGTGGGTTCTTTTGCTCGCCTATCGGTTAAATCCTTGGAGGCATTAGAATCAAAGGCCAGGTCAATAGTGACTATAGCTTCTATTGCTGACCTGTTTTCAGCAGCTTCCTTCAGTTTACTGAAGGAGAAATCATTATCAACCCTTGCCTTGCAACGACTGTTTGAGGTTTTGGCTAAAACTTCACAAAACGCATTGTCTATGGCAATGGCATTGTCAGTGGAGCTTCTACACCTATGTAGAGATGTAGCACTGGACTCTTCCTAAATTTTGCTGGAACATAGCGAAAATCTTCTGAGGGCTGCACCCCTAGATTCAGAGACTTTATTCGGCAGTCTCATTCCTTCTATCGCCTCTCAGGATTTCAGGGACCAACAACATAGGTCCCTCGCAAATTTTGCTGGCCTGTCGAAACTGGCCAGTGTTCATGCATGTCCTGATAGGGGCGATGGGTCAGCCACAATTCATACCAAAACATGGTACACAACCACGACAGCAAAGTAGACAACCCACCTGTAATCCCTCTTCAAATACGTGATGTAGTAACTGGAGAGGCAGGGGCAGGGAAAAGCAGTCTAATTTTGCCTCCCCCTTCCCCAAAGAGGCCGAAGGGGGAAATAGAGGTCGTCCCTAGGGACACCTCACCTCCCCTGCAGCACATACCTCTTTCTTTAATTCAGGTAGGTGCTCGACTGGCCCTCTTTTCAGAGGTCCGGTCAAACATCACGGAGGATCAGTGGGTCCTTTCTATTGTCATGGAGGGTTTACGTTTACGCTTCATAGAACTCCCTCCTCTCTCAAGGACACCCATCCTCTTTGATCAATCAAACATTTTCAAATTGAAGGAAGAAGTGCACACCCTTCTTCAGAAGGGCACAGTTGAGAGGGTTCAAAACGTCGAGTTGCCAGCATTCTACTCCTGGATTTTTCTGGTCCCCAAAAGGGCGGAAAACTGAGACTGATTATCGACCTTTCCCCCCTAAACAAATTCCTGAAATGGAAACGTTCAAGATGAAAACTGCAACTTCAGTTCGGAATGCTATCAAACCAGCTGACTGGGCAGTTTCTATCATTTACGTCGTCTTCAGTTTCTCCAGTTGGCGGTTTGGGGACCCCAGAAGGATTCCCTCTCAAAGTGAATTTCTCAAGAGTCAACATTTCGGTACAACCTAAAGTGGTGGTACAATCAAGATATGTTTCTGAGAGGAGTTCCCTGCATGCCCCAGAACCCCACTCCTATCTGTACACCGACGCGTCAGATTCAGGTTGGAGGGCTCATATAGAGCCAGAAGGAGTACTTCTCCATGGCCAGTGTTCACACGAAGACAGTCTTCTCAACATAAACAATCAAGAAATGAAAGTTGTGTTCTTCGCCCTCAAAGGCTGCCTAGAACACGTCAAATGGCATTGCATCATGATCTCCTCAGACAACACATCAGTGGTTATGTACCTCAGACGTCAAGGAGGCACTCCTGATCCTTCACTCTGCATGGAAGTCTGGAACCTTCAACGTTGGGCACAGTCAGAAGGGATTACACTCTGAGTTCGTCACATTCCATTGAAGAAAAACATTCTGGCAGACAGTCTGTCCAGAACAGGCAAGGTAGTCCTAACAGAATGGTCTCTTCATCAACTGGTTGCAGGGTCTCTGTTCAGTCTATGGGAGCGACCTCTAGTGGACTTGTTTGCGACAAAACTTAACAACAAGCTCCCATTTTATGTCTCCCCAGTCCCAGATCAGGCAGCCTGGGCAGTCGACACCTTCAGCCTGAACTGGGATCGACTGTCAGCTTACACATTCCCACCCTTCCGGTTGATTCTACAAGTTTTACGGAAGGTTATGATGTCCACCGCACGGATCATCCTGATTGCACCTATGTGGCCTCAAAGGTCGTAGTTCAACGATTTACTCGACCTGTTGATCGACAAACAGAGAGTATTACTTCTGTGGAAAAATCTTCTCTTACAACACAGAGGCACTCTAGTTCACACCAATCCCCAGATCCTCCACCTTCACGCTTGACTTATTTCAAGCGATCAATCCGCCAGGCAAGTTTTCTAGCAAAGTTGCTGACTGCATCATACAAGCCCGGCGATGCTCTGCATCCAAGGTCTACAATGCAAAGTGGAAAATCTTCTGTGATTGGTGTGTTAGGAAACTCGTTAATCCTTGCTGACCCTCTATCGCTGCAGTAGCAGATTTTCTTCTCTTTCTTTTAGAGGAGAGATCTTGTTCAGCCTCCACAATCAAAGGGTATAGGGCTGCTCTTTCAAACACTCTTAAATTCTCTAAAGGTCAATCCATTGGTTTAGATTCTCACTTGTTGGATCTTATAAAGTATTTCGAGCTTCAGAGACCAGTGTCTCGCTCTTTGACACCAAAATGGAACCTTTCATGTGTTTTGTGAGCATTGACAAAAACACCTTACGAACCTTTGAGTGAGGCCTCTTTTGAAAATCTCACATTTAAAACCATTTTTCTTTTGGCCGTTGTGTCAGCCCTGAGAAGAAGCAAGCTACATGCTTTATCAGTTGAAGAGGGATGTTTATGCTTCAGTGGAAATTATGAGTCCGTTTCCCTATTGTGTCAGCCTGGTTTTCTTGCCAAAAACCAACTTCCATAAGTATTCCCATTCCCGATTGAAATCCCTAGTCTTAGTCGTATCTGTGCTGGGGATGATAGTGATAGACTTCTTTGCCCAGTTAGGGCACTTAGATTCAATTTAGCAACTGCTGAAGGGAGAAGGAAGGGTAGGAAAAGGCTTTTTCTCCCCTTAAGGAGTTCAGCTGATATTTCAGCATCCACTATCTCTCGATGGATTTCGCTCACCATCAAGAGAGCTTATGCATCTCTCACGTAAAGAGACCTATTGTTCATGAAGATTAAAGCCCATGAAGTCAGGGCTATTGCTACTTCCTGGGCATATTTCAACCATTCATCTTTAGACGATATTATTAAGGATGCTTTTTGGTGCTCACACACAATCTTCTCATCTTTTTACCTTCGGTCATTAGCAAACCAAAGCCAAGGTATCTTCTCTCTGGGTCCGATCGTCGCAGCACAATCTATGACCCAGACAACTGCTGCTTAAAACTGCAGTTGACTGCTTGGACTGGAAGGTGAGTAATTTTCTCCCACATTTCTACTCTTCTCAAAGTCCATCAGCCACCCTCCTTACTGACAAATTCAGCTTAATAATAGTGACAGTTTAGTTATTACTGACATTAAAATGTAGGTTTTTTGGGGAGTAAAACTAATTTTAATTATGTATTACTTACCTGTCACTATTGGATGACCTCCTCCCACCCCACACTGATGTCCTTCATTAGTCACTAATCCTGAAAAGAATGAGGACACTCTGTGGAGCACGAGTTGATGATGTAGATCAGACTGGGTCAATGCACATGTTCTAAGAAACTTCTAGAACAGGGAGTTGGTGCATCTAGCATGTACGAGGTCTTTCCATGCGGAAAGGAGAAAGCTTAATAATAGTGACAGGTAAGTATTACATAATTAAAATTAATTTTACTCCCCCCCCAATACATTTCTGCCATATAACGCACATATGATATGATACATTTTAAAATCTTGATCATTTCGCACTGTTTTCATAGTGCAACAACAGTCAGCCATTTTGGTAGTGCACTGATCATCATTTGTTACATAATGTTTGAAATGTTTACAATAAACCAGTGGTTGGCTGTTTCTCTGGTCTTTTCTATCAATACATGGCACCCGATCATGACCAATACATTTTGTTAGATATCATAGAAGAAAGAACAAAAAAAGTGGCATTAATCAAAGTATAATTTATTGATTTTATGGTTGGCTCTTAAAAGGGCCATTTTAGGGTTTGCCATATTGATGGAGTTCAGTTTGTTGGCTCAAATCCCTCAATTTCCTCTTCATCATCATCACTCTCGAAAAGTCACTGTATGGCCTTGTCTGTTATCAGTCCTGGCATTGCTGCATAAGAGCTCTCATCTTCGTCCTCGCTCTCTGGTTGGTGTTCATGCTTATCATCGTCCTCCCACAAGACGTCATTCTCTGTGGCATCCATTTTATTTGATTTTTTGAAGGCATGGAAGATGATGCTTGGATTTAACTAGGCCCATGCATCCCCTATCCACTGGCAGATGTCAGTCATCTCGGGTTTCCTTATTCTTCCAAACAGCATAAATGTGTGTTGGTTGTCAGCATACCACTCAGTCCATTTTCTTTTGAGCATTGTTTTTATGGGCTTGTTAATGCTGACAGCTAAGGGCTGGAGCATCGATATCATACCACCAGGAATTATGCCCAGATTGGTCTGGTCGTCAGTCTTTAGCAGGTCCCTGCTACATGGTCTGACTTGTGGCATTGGAATGCATAATAGGCTTTTCTGGTTTAACCACCAGCCTGTTTTCCCCATACTTTCTTTATCCAGACCTTCATTAATGAGTCTGGGCTCTGGGTGCCCAAGTGGTCTAAGGTGCTCGCCTTTACAGATCACTGACATCTCACCTCTGTCCTCGTGGGTTTGAGTCTCGGGCTTGGCCAATGTGGTATGTGAGAAAACTTGCTAGTAGCTTCCTGTGGTCTTCCCAGGTTCTTCATCCACCAGATATATTAGCTGCCATGTATAGTCGATCATGTGCTGAAAAATGTTAAACCCACAAAACCAAAAACCATCAATGTGTCTTCCATCTCTTCGTCTGGCACCTGACGGGGTCCCTTTTGTACACACTGCACCCTTTGGAAGCATCTTCATCTTGAAAATAACAAAGGGAGGAAGCTTTCCACCATCTGTGGTACAGGCAAGCTTCACTGTAAAATGACTTTTTTTGTTGACAGTTGTGGTTATGCTGATGTTGCTGACCTCTTTCATATGGACAGTGGTGTTGGATTGAAGGTCAAATGTCAAGGGCATCTTGTCGGCATTTCCTATCTGGCTCAACTCAGAGTTGTATCATTTGTGCTGTTTAATGGTGAATCACTGGAATAGAAACAGTTTGTCCTCATACTCTTCTGGAAGTTTCTGGGCTATATGTGTGTGCCACCAAATTTATAAGCCGTGCTGTCATAGAAATGCATAGGCCCAGCCCACAGACTCCTTGTAGTCTATTTTCTGCTTTGCAATCAGTATTGCCTGAAAGTGAGTCTCTGTGGTAGAGACTGAGATTTCCTGTCTTCTATTCATCACCCATTCAAGGACTCCACTCTCTGTCTGGATACTTTGTGCTTGTCCCTCTGTCTGCCTGTCTTGTCCTCTGCATTTTCTTCAGTCTTTCTTTCTTTCTTCTCCACTCCCTGATGAAGACTCTCTTACATTGATCTCCCTCCCAGCGGCTCTGTTACCATGTGCTTCTGCATAGGCAGTGATGGTTAGCTTGGTTTGGGCAGTGTATGAGTTTCTTACACGGCCCATGTTGATGATTTGTCTGACTACTGTATATTCGTTCAGATTCAAGATCAAACACGAGATGCTATGTGAAAGTTCAGGTCCAGTATTGATTCTTACTTGGACTATCATGACACCTATAAAATATATCTCAATGTCCAAGATAGAATTTACCAAGACAATGCATCATAGTTATATTTGGCACATCAAAGCTTTAGCTGGCACTAATTACCTTTCAAAACACCATGCTGAGTCAATTAAACATTGCCCTTTTTATTGTAACAAATAAGTATTAATTGGCATGGTTTAAGGTGAGAAGCAAAACAAAGAACCATGTTTATTTTCCAAAGAATAGTAAATATATTGCAAATTTACACAGACAAAGCAATGTAATTAGTTTAACATATCAAAGCTTTTGCTGTCACTGATTACCTTGAAATGACCACGCTGAGTCAGTGAAGCATTAACCACTGTATAGACACAAAGAAATATCAAATACTGTAATTGAAGATGATAAATAAAACTAAAAACCAAGTTTATTCCCCCCCCCAAAAAAGTATTTGCCAATTTCATACATTAACTTAATATTTTGTTTCATAATGTACGTCAATGCTATCGTAACAGATAAACTGTAGTCACAAAAAATGTCCCCTAAATATGCCTCTGATGAGAAAATTAACACTGTATTGTAACAAAGAAGTATCAGATACAGTGATTTGAGATGAGAAATAAATCAAAGAACCAAGTTTATTTTCCAAAGAAAAGTAAATAAATTGCAAATTTACCTAGACAAAGCAATGTAGTATGTTTAGAACATCACAGCTTTAGCCATCGCTGATTACCTTGAAAAGATCAGTCAGTGAAGCATTGACGACTGTAGAAATATCATACACTGGTACTGTGATTTAGATGAGAAATAAAAGTAAGAACCAATTTTATCTTACAAAGAAAAAATAGTATTTGCAAGTTTAATAAATTAACTTATTATTTTGTTTCACGATGTGTAAAATGTTACCATGACAGACAAACCATATTCAAGAAAAGATGTCATCTAAATGTGCCTCTGATGATAACATTAACACTATTTGAATTCTAACTATTATATTCAGTTCAACTAAGAATAAAGGAATTAATAAATATAATTTTTTTTTTATTAGATCCACAGTTATCGAATACTGAACATTTACAGGTACATTAATCATATATTTGTTCTGCTGCAATGTGGTACTTTGCTCAGCTTTAGAACAGCAAGTTACCAGTCGTTATGTACATGTATATCCAGTTGAGTCACAGAATAAAACACTACAGAGTGATGTGAAATGAACAAGTGTATTAACATAAACAATCAAAGAACAAGACTGTTGAGGTTTGTAAGCATGATTCAATTCTTTAATAAGGCTAGTACCAGTCAACAATTTATTTATAGTGCAACATGCAATGGATTTATTATTTCACAGGGAGTGAATGTGACACATGTAGGCGGCTATGGTGCCTTCATCCTTTCATAAGATTGACCTGGAACAAAAGCTTTAGCTGGAAAATAAGAAAATGAAGTTTTAAAGAAAGTACTCGTTATACACACCAAAATGTGGTATAATTTGTACAATTTTAAAATCTTTAACTTTTATCTTTGACCTTGAGAAAATATTTTGTTTGGAATGGTTTCTCCTCATGAGGATTTTAGCAATTGTTAACATCTATAATTTTACAATCTTAGCTTTACTCAACACTATATAGCCAGAAATGTGCTGATGTGCCATTAAACACTATATTTGCATACATACATACAGTACACGCATCACGTATTTCAGAAAATACATGTTTCTGCAGTTTACATTTACCTTGGATCTACTGTTTTTATGCTGACTCCACTAAGCACATGCTGCAGTATTCTTTTACCAGCAGCAAAAGAAATATACTTATGATTGCAGGCTTGGTCATCTGACGAGTTTAATATTACCAAATTTAAGGGTGAAAATGATGAAAAAACATTAATCATATTAAAGATTTATGGTAGGAATTAAACTTGTATGCTTAGTTTAAGTTGATGCAAATACAACTTCATTTGGTACACTACATTCTTTCAATCTTCATGACAAGTATTGCAAAACTGTTCCCAAATGTCAAGTTATTTACTAACTTCTTATATTTTGACCCGATTAACCTTTTTTAAGAAGTTGGCAAGAATACATATAAAATATTTTGTTGCCAATAACCTGTACAAAACAACATGTATTTAGACAGTGTTTAGCAATTAGGCCAACACTGTGAAATTGGATTTATGTCCATAATCGCCCAAATGGCTTTGAATATTTGGGAACCAAAACTAAGCTTAAAGTCACTTAAACAAACTATGGAATGAAAAGCAATAATAATCCACTGTTAAATGCCTAAAGGTATACATGTACACAGTACAGAAAAATAAGGGTGGGGTCAGTTAGTAAGTGCTGATGGAAAAAATAATTTTTGTTCATATTGCCATAGCAGTTAATTTTTTCTAGACATGCATCATCATCATCATAATCATCTTTTTAAATTAACTGAAATGGTTACTATTATGCAAACTTGGTTGTGAAATGGTTTCTTTGATAGATAAGATTGTATTTACTGTAAGATAAATACCGTATTTACCGTATATGTTGGGACACCGTATATGTTGGGACACCATAAATTAATTTTTAAAGTAATTTTTTTGTGCACTGTAAGTTCTGAAACAGATCGTTTTTTTCTAGTCGTAAGTTTTGGGACACCTTTTTAATCATAATATCTATGCTTAGCTGGTAAAAAAAATGCACTCGAACTTACATTTTATTAAATAAATCAAATAAAAACCGCTGTCAGTGTTGTTTGTTTACATTTGTCTTCTTATCTGCAAACTTTTGAAGAACAAAATTTGATAAATCTATGGGCAATATAGGAGACTAGATATTATCACCACGTACAAAATACGTGTAAGTTGGAGCAACCCGTACTTGTATTATATTTTGTTTTGCTGTATAAACACTGTTTGATGCAATAAAAGTTTTGAGTTGATTTATATTTGCCTTTTTCATAAGCCAGATCTAATACCCAAGTAATATTGCCTCAGTTATCTGCCAGTGCAAATCCTTTAGCTTGTAAAGGCAGCCTCACTTTATTTTCTCAACCCTTTGATAGAGCCGCCGAGTTGATTCTTGTTCAGTGCCAAGTAGAGTCCTATATTCAGCTGACAGAATTTATTTGAACTTCCTGTGATCATGCCGCACAATTGACACCTGTTCAGTTGTGGCAAATCCTTTAATACCAGTATATTTCACAATGTATGGTCAAAGTGTCACTTACAGACCCCGACTGTTCCACTGTTTCAGTTTATTTTCAAAATTCCTGTGAATACTGCTAAAAGAAACCAAAGCCGGCTTTCCTTGGTCTGCCAACTTTGTATATAAAAAATCTGCACACTTAAAAGAATCCAAAGTTGGCTTCCAGGGTCTGCTTGCTTTGTAATAAAATAAACTTTGTATTTGATATCCTACTGGTAAGTTGAAACAATGAGTTTATTGCTCGCTACCAGCTGTGTTTATTCACCACCCGGTCTTTTATTGTTTGCCATCTGTAATCGTAACCGATACAAACGGGCATTGATGTCTGCAGGGTAAATAATATACACGGCATTAATTGTCTTTAAGAATACATTCTGTATCCCATGTTAGTGAAAATATTGTCATTTGCTCTCACGGTGAATGTATTTCCTAATAATTTTTATTTGCGAAATGTTGTTATATTGTTAACCTGGATATAATACACTCTTGGTTATTTTGCACCATACACCGGTTCATGCGTGAATTGCTGGTGCCTTCAAGCAATCAGTTATTTCTGTCTCTCTCTTTCTATTGTTTGTGATTTTGCTGGATCCAATTTTAAGTTTGATAATATACCGGTATTCAAACTTCTGAGGACAACCAAACATGATTCGCGGATCTATATTCACGTCAATAAAATAATGTGTCAATGTTGTTACTGGACATAAGCGATACACACGACCGGTACTCTACATTACCAGACCATGTGTTAGTGGATGCGTTTGTGTCTTTTATACATAAATTGCTTATGAAGAACAAAAAAGAGGAATAAATGAGAACAGTACAAGGTTAGTTTCTTTCAGTGTATTATCAAATAAACATTTAATTTACCTACCTTATTTTAACACGAAGTGCGGGGGAGGGGCAAATTCAACACAATTTGTTTCAGTTCTTAAGTTTTGGGACATATCATCTAGTTGAAGAAAAGTTTAACCATAAGTTATGGGACAGGAAAAAAATCATTTATTTTATCCTGTCCCAATATATACGGTAAATACGATAGTCTAGTTTTAATAATTGTTTGCGTGTTTAACTTGTTCTGTATTACACATAAGCTGAACAAATCATATCTTTCAATAAGGGACTGACTATTTAATTTTTGGGGGTGAGGGGGGCTGGGATTTTTTGGAAAAACAATTTACAACCCTCAAATAGCTTATAAATTATTCTGGCTCCGATTTATAGAAAAAAGAACTTATTATAGCCATTAGATTTGTTGAAAAAAGTATATTATCCTGAGGTAAAGAAAACAAAAAATCAAATATTTGAAAGAAAATCGGAGCCCCTCTGCATGTTTGTTAAGATTTAAAAACCTATCTCTAATTGCAAGTGCATTGAGTGCTCTTAATATGTGGCTTCATACTTTTTAATGGCTTTTCGTTCATTTATGTTAATTATGACCAAGTTGGACCATAGAACCAAACTAGAAATAATGAGAAAATAAGAAAAGTACAATAATAGAAGGTTAATAACCCAACTACTTACATAAATTCTTTTTCAAATATAAAAAGCATTGCCAAGCAGCAATTTGCTTATTTACTTCTGAATAAAGAACTGTATAAAAAAATTTTTTCAAAATTTTGTCAATAGGCGAATTCCGAAATGATGATAACTGCAGTAACTTTTTCAAAATGCATACTCTATAATAATCGATCATTTTCTGAGTCTTTGGATAGAGCTGCAGGTTATGTCGATTGAAAGTCTTGATCCATAATCCCTCTCAATTTTTGCATACAATAAATTCATTTTATTACAAAGGTATGGAAGATGCATTTTTAGAAAAAAGAAAGCCTATAGTATAGAGCTTTTGTTAACATGCCATAGCTATGTGCAGCTGTGATAGACTTCTATGCACTACATTGAATGATTAATGGGGAAAATACAAAGATTAAATGCTTCTCTTTATATACCACTAAAAATAAATTTAACCTGAAAACATCACAACTTAACCTCTTTGCATTTCTCAGTCCATATTACAAGTCCGTGTTCGTTTTTCACAAGCTAACATCTTAGTAGTTTTATAATGTTTAGTTCTGTGACAACACGAAACACTTTCATTCAGCAGCTAATGTTTATTTTGAAACATCAGTGCTAAAATAATATTGAAGCTTGTCACCTTCAGTAACTGTTAGGAACTGTGAGTACATGTACTTCCTGACTGACCATTGTTGACTAAAAAGGTAGGAAGCTAACATGTATAGCAGTTGGCATCAGAGTAAAAATGTCACTCCTAGACTGGTTCTTGGTAATAGATTAATGAAAAAAGTAATGGGCAAAGTAATCATTGTCATGAAAATCACCTCGTTGATGCCATGATTGGCCACTGATAGAGAGCAGCTGTCAATAAAGCGTTGACAAATTCCATGCATTTATTATCATATTCTTAAAGTATCATGTCATTTTCTAAGTCTGAGTACAAAGCTACAGAAGAACATTTTCTACCATACCTCACATATAAGTTTTTATGATTTTAATATACTGTATATACTTGCGTATAATTTGGGTCCAAATTAAAACAACATAGACCCTGATCTGCCGTCGCATAATGCGTTGGCAGATCAGGGTCTATGTTAGTTTTACTGATTAGTCCTTATAAACTGCATAGACCCAGATCTGCCAGCGCATTATGCGATGGCAGATCTGGGTCTATGCAGTTTGCAGTTGGTATTGGCTTATACGCGAGTATATACGGTGTTATGTATGATGTTTATATAATATTATAAATATTTTGGGAAATTATAAATGTTTCTTCACTTTAATATTTGCTTAAATCTTAATGTTATCAGGAAAAACATGTTTAACTAGTGTCCTTGAATTAGGTTGTTTTGATCAATATGTTTTCTCAATTTGAAGGTCAAGGTTGAATTTTGTTTACAAGTAAAAATTCCATTAAGATGACTCATATTCTAGAACATTCTGTCATGTGACCAATCTTTATATATGCCATGTTTGGTGGACATTTATTCAGTTTTGACATTACCATCAGTCTTGTAAAGAGCTATTACAGTTGTGAAAATTCATTACAAATTCTAAGAGAGGAATTATTTTAAATATTCATTGGATTATAACAGTGCTCATAAACTTTTGGATTTTGGATTTTTAATTGATGATTTTGGAATTTATGTGAACTTATTCAGAGATTTTGGAATACTTCATTTTGACATCAGCACATCAAGATTACTAGTACATCAGGACTTTGAAGACCATTAGCACATCATAACATTCAAGGACACAGCCGTGAATTCGGAACATTCTATATTTAGGACTTGTGATTAGAACAATCATTCTTATTGGATTATTAGGATTTCAAAACACATTACTGTAAGTGACTTTTTTGATTTTTCATTTTAATTATCTAGTAATAAATTGCTTGTTGATTTTTACTTGATTTGTTGGTTTCACTTTCTTTCTGTTACATTTTTCTTAGACCATAGAGTCGTAACAACGGTACGATAATACATTGTTCTTATTGAATAAACTTTAGATATTATTATCCCATTTACTTGATTGTATGTATATGCTGTAAATATTACCGCATTTGTTTGTAATCTCTATTGTAGTATTTAAGTTATCTTCATTTTCAAAAATTACTATTGCTGCATTTGGTAAAGTGAAATATATTGTTTACTTAATCTTATCTAAAGAGACAAATGCAACAAATTATAACTATCTTACATGAATGCCTTATGCAATTGTGATAAGATGGGGCTTTTCATTTTTTATTGGTATACTACTTTCAATAATTTGTTTAAATTGGGTCTTGTAAATAGTTTGGAAATTAAAGGGAAACTATGACAAATTAATAACCAGTCCAACAAGCACTTTTATAAAATATATATTGATAAAAAAAACATTGAATGTTCCCCATGATACAGAACAGTATATAAATTTCTGCATGTGTATATTCTTGCAGGTACATGTAGTCAGTAAATAGGGATGTACGTTATAGTTTGTCAATTTTTTGGAGGTATGCTCCGTCATGGGTCTGGGTGGGTGAATAATCAAGAAATTTAAAACATGGTCTTTATTTCTGTGTTATGCACATTCATCTGTGTGTATACCTAGCTAGACATTGATAAATACCACAAGCACTGTTACAACTATAGTTTGTTCAGGTAAAGGTATGAAACTGACATTAGCTGTGGATGGGTTTACCGCGTTGTGGAGTCTTGCATCTGTTTGTTTAATATTGATTCTCATGGTGAATGTAATTAAATCAGCAAGGGTTGTGATAAAACCTACAACAGTTGTAATAAAGTCCGTGACAGAGTTCCGCTAGATTGACTGGATATCTTCCAGATTCAGTGGACATCCACTAGATGTAGTAGACGTCCACAATCTGTAGTGGATGCTTGGTACCTTGCCACCTGTGTTCACATCGACAGTATTTAGTGGGCAATCCAAAATCCATGATGAGTGTACTGTTCATGCACACATACATACTGTACTGTGATGCTTGAAAAAGCAGATTGTATATATGCAGTTAGTAAATGGCATGAATGCAAGACTTTGGTTATATGTAAATTGCTTCTGCGCATGTTCTTTTGCCCTTCTACAATAACAATAATAAAAAGAAATGAAATGCTCTAAATAGAACCTCTAAACTTAAAGATAATGCCCTGACAGTCTAATTTATCAGGAAGAAAATATTTACTGTTGAAGCCAGAAATGAGAATGTAACCCAAATCCCCAATGTTGAACTTTTTTTAAACAAAATCAAATCAAAGTATTCTTAATTGCAAAGAAGACAATGAGCTTTCTTTAATTTTCACATTTTAGTCTTTAAAGCTAGATTATTTTGAGTCCTCATTTAATGTCATGAAGACCGGTAAGGTAGGTTGGAATTCAGAAATGTTTACTGTTGTGATTTTACTGTAGTTTCTAGGGTTAGGTATTGTCCAAAATTTCATATTGCAGTATATTGCAATACAGGACAGTGTATTGCAATACATGTTGCAGTGTAGAGCATGTTTTTTTAGAGAGGTTCTTGGGGGCCAAAAATTGGACCCAGTCACAATGAGAAAGATTTCAAAATCATGCAGAATTCCCAATTTTAGCAATTTACTCTTAAAAATTTTCTTCCCAGTTGGTCTCGATCTTTACCAAAATGATTGGTTCAGGCCCCATTCCCACTTACCCAGGTAAAATCCCTTTTTATTGGGAAAATCTTTAGAAGTGTAAAATAATATTAAAGAGTGGATAAGAAGTCAAAGTTTGATGTTGGCAGGTCCAAGCCACATGTGACACATGCCTGTTTAATATGCATCTTTGCAATTCTGCCATCTTTGAATGATGATGGCAAATGTGGGCAGTCAAATTAATTGTCCCACCCATGAACTTCACCTCTGCATTACAATTTCGACAAATAGCAAGCTTATTTATTACTGTACCTTATTTTTGAAGAATTTTGGCTAAAAATGCTGCCCAACAAATGTTTTTGCCATTATATTTGGTTAATATTAGATTTCAGACTGCATGTCTGCCATTTTGGATCATTACACTGCAACAAGCCAGGTAAAATGTGCAGTTCAACCATTTCTTTGGTAGCCACATGTTTTTGGTAGCCACATGTTTTTGGTAGCCACATGTTTTTGGTAGCCACATGTTTCAGAAATCTTTTGGGCTTTTAGAAGAACAGATATTAAAAGAGACAAAACTGAAGGAAACATTTGTGTACTGTTTTTAGCAACACCACTAAAACTAGTTAATTGGCAATATACTGCACACCCCTGGTTGTTTCCACTGACTGTTTCACAAAATATGGGCAGTGTTCCAGATATTGATTTTATATGCAGAACCTTTTTCTGCAAATATGTTGCATGTCAGAGTTGTATTTATTTCTTAGGCTCATGAGCCCTATCATTGGAATGCTTGAGAATGCTATACTGTTTTGAAGCATCTGTATGATTATGAGTAAGACCTGTACATGTGAATCCCACAGGTTTGATGTTGTGATGAATTATTGAGAAATAAAATAAGTCGTTGGGATTTATGAGCATTCTTAGAAACAGACAAGATCGTCCAAATCCAACAAAAAGGCATGCAGAAAGAATTGTGACCTTGCATCATTCATGCAAACTGCTGTTGGTATTGAAGAGGGGAGGATATCAGCTTGTTAGGCGATCAGTGACACTTTGCAATAGCCACTTGCATACATTGCGAGTTTTTTCCAAACTGTTAATGTTAGACAAGCTTTGTTGGTATAGCAAACTATGGACAGGTGGCAAAAATTTTAAATTGGACTTTGGGAAACTGTTAGGGTGAACAGTCCAAGAGAAAATAACTCTTACAAGTACTTTGTTTTGTTACTTTAATGCTCAAACCAGACTTGTGGATATGGAATTTCAGTTGGATCTGGAGAATTTGTAGACCAAGAAAGAGATAATTTAAAAAAAGCACAAAAGTTATTTTTTCTCATTGGTTACATACAACTTCTATTTTCAGGAGAAAATGTACAGGAGTTTATGTTTCGAGCTGTGTCCTTGACTTTTGATGACGCTGTTTTGAATGAAGTAGACACTGCCCTGGCGCCCAAAGCCAGGCAAATTGGAACAATCAGTAAGTGGAAAGATATAATTATTCCCAAGCTTTAGTGCTGTGGATATTGTGAAACCGTCTGTCTGTGTGTAATGCTGTCTCCTAAACTGCTTGGTGGAGATTCACCAAACTTGGTATGTAAGTTGCCCATATGGTAACCAAGTGTGAAAGGGATATAATTTTTGGCCTTATCCTTTGTGGTCCTTGGGTGTGAGTCAAAGGTCAGATACAAAGAGGGGTCCCAGATGGACAAGTGGTCTAAGGCGCTCGCCTTTACAGATCACTGACATCTCACCTCTGTCCACGTGGGTTCGAGTCTCTGGCTCAGCCAACGTGGGTATGTGAGAAAGCTTGCCAGTAGCTTCTCGTGGGTTGGTGGTTCTTTCCAGGGTTTTTTCGGGTTCTTCCTCCACCAAATATACTGGCCACCATGTATGGCCTATCATGTGCTGAAAAATGGCTTTAAACCCATAACAACCAACCAATCAGATATAAAGAAAATTGCAATTACACTGACATTTTTTAATATTTTCTTTTCCCCAAACTTTATGCATAGAGTCAAAGCAGGGGGTTTCATAATAAATACACCAGATTTCGAGTTATGACCCCTGGGTCATGGCCTGGATGATGGAGAATTATATAATAAAAGGTATGGGATTTCAGGTTATGACACCTGGGTGACATGTCATGGCCCAGATGGTGGACGATTATGTAATACAAATATTCGGGATTTGTCATGATGGGCCAATGAAGTAGCTCCAGTATGGAGAGAGTAATTAAAATTCTTTTGAGGATTTAAATTGAATTTTCATTTTAAAAAATTTAAGATTTAATGTCTTGCTACTTGCCATGATCTTAAAAGTGTTTGCAATTAAGAACAAGAGTTGACAAATAAAACACTAAATTTCTTTCTTGTTTATAACTTTTTGACTTTTTTCAAGCTTTTACTTTATGATACAAAAATTTACTATTTTGGTGTCGGGCAAGATAGCTTATAAGGTGTGGGGGTGAGGGTGAACTTATCATGTGCTGGAACTTATCAGCTATAAATTTCATTTTTCAGAGGTGGAGCGGACAGATTTGTACGAGTCGAGGAAGAGGAAGATGGATCTTAAAAAATGCTGTAGTCATTGAGTTATTGTACATCAACATTACCAAGAACTTCCATACAAAAACCACACCAGGTCCCACCTTCATAAAACTTGTAAACAGTAGTTTGCACTCAAGCTCAGATATTGTGTTTTTAAAACACCATATTTGCAAACATTCAGTAAAACAAACCATTGAACTTTAGGAGCTTCCTTCAATAAAGAAGTTTAAATATTTGAAACTATTGTATGCTTATCAATATCAATAGATTACTAATATCAGTAGATTACTAATATCAATAGATTGTATCAATAGATTACTAACCATCTAAAAACTGAGTATGAGTGCACACTCGAGTTAATGAGCTTTGTGAATATGGGGCTTGGACTTTAAACAAAATTTATTTAGGTGTTGTTTGGACTTTTGGAGAATAATTCCACAGGATTAAGATGTATGACAATTTAATTTCCTTATCAAATAAACATGTGAGATTCAACATTTTAGTACCTGAAATAGTCTATCACTAACACTTCGTATTTGTAGACTTTATTAAATACAGTGTCCATCTTTATAATGCTGAGTCATCAAGTAACTGCATCATAACTATGGAAGCATTATTCTGAGGAATGATATAACAAGAATGTGTCCTAAATAGCATTGTGTATTTGATAATGTAAAGTAAATAAACTATTAGTGACAAAACAAAATTTGACCCATTTAATGGGATCCATGATCATACTTGCATTACGAGAGGCAGCAGTATACTAAGGGGTTTTATATTGAGGGACCATTGTAATGAGTTAGAAAACCAATGACTTGCATTCTCTTGCTAGATATGTTAAGATAGTTACTAGAAACTGAAATCAAGAAACTTGTTAGAATGTATCGAAAATATTATCAGTGGGACAAGAAATAATATACAGTTACCGTCTATATTCGCTTATAAGTCAAGTCCAACTGCAAAGACCCAAATCTGCTGTCATATAATATGCGTGGAAATCTGGGTCTATTGATTGTTAGTTGTAATCAGTAGAACAAAGACCATAGACCCTGTACTGTCAGTGTATATGTGACGACAGATCAGGGTCTATGTTGTTTGCAGTTGGACTTGAATAATAAGTGAATATATATGGTAATGTTGGTTTCACATCTGTTGCTTTTGGTATAAAAACAAAGTACAACTAAATTGGGACAAAATTCTCAGATTTTGAAGACAATAAAATTGTATCACTTTCAAATACAAAAGGTTTTCTTTGAACATTTTCTAGTGAAAATGTCATAAAGATAAGAGAACATTTATAGGTGTCATTCATATATAACATGCATAAAGATATCAGAATATGTATAGGTGTCACTCGTAAATAACCGACGTAAAGATAACAGTATTTATAGGTGTTGCTTGTAAATAACATATATGTAATAAGGACATTTATTCCCAAGGTACAATTTGGAAAGGAGTAATTGAATAAAATGTTTTTTGCAAAATGGTATATTTGACTAAAGAAAAAAATGTGTTTTGAAAAGATAGGAAATTGTTACACACTTATCTGTCCTTCCCTGTAAAGTGTAGTAGCATGATAATATTTTTTCTATAATATCACCATTTTAGTCAGTCTTCCTTTTATTCTCTTCTTCTTCATTAGTAAATTATAAAGTATGTGAGATACAGCCAAAGTTGAATTGGTGCAAACAGCCAACGTCTAACACGGTCATAAAATGGATTCCCCAATAGAAAGTTGGCATCCATTCATAAGGCATTCAATTACCACTAGGTAATTGACATCATTCACAAGGCATTTCAATTCCCAGCAGGTAATTTACATCCATTCACAAGGTATTTGAATGCTGTAGTCTGTATCAAAATGTTATTGTGACTGAATCCATACTTGTCAGAGGACACACCTTTCATCTATGTAGACTAAGGAAAGTAGAATTAATAATCATAATAAAAAGATATAATTTTGCTCAATACAATTTATCAACATCATAAACAAAAATTAGATTGTATCTTGTTAAAGACCTGTAATTAGTTACAGTTGCTGTTTGAAATGGTCCAACACATAATGGCTGTACTTTACTGTTGCATTTTCAGTACTCGTGAAGGTTAACTGATGTGATACATGGTACATATCTAACACTGATTACATTCCAATTTCAGGGTTTGTGGTACCATATTTTGATATATTCCCCAAGAATAGATTTAATTTCAAGAATAATTTTTGTTAAAGTCATGTTTCTTTGAGCATTCAAGCATGTTAAGTTATTTTTTTAATAAGTAATGTACAAGGTGACTTTTTACACTCATTGTTTGGTCATTTTGGGTGTTCATAAAAAGAAACTGATTTGAGTATATTTTAATTTTTTAAAAATTTTTGATGTATGCCCAGTTATACCGACTTGCTGCTCATTAGGAAGACCTGAATTAAATCTACTGCATTTTAATATCTACAATTTTCTCGAGTTAAATGAATGTCAGTATAATAAAAACATTTTGTTAACTTATTGTTCTAGACATTATAAAATTTCATTCTTTTAGTGTTTTGAAAAATGTTAAAATTAATGATTTAAACAAAACCGTCCAGATGTATTGTGTCAGCTCAGGTACATGTATCATTCACTTGCTCCTGATGTTTGCTTAATTACATTTATGTACATAGACAATGTGTGTCAATCCTGTTTAGATCTTGCTTCATGTGATCATATATTTCAAGAAGTGAGGTTATCATTTGATAATTAGTTTATCAGGTAAAGAAAATCCGTCCCATTAAATGTCTTGTAATCTGGGTATTTTCATCACGCGAGACATAGGTGTCACTTTTCCAGTGACACTTTGTTTAAGACAAGATTCTTTGTCTCACCCTCAAGGTTAAAGACATTGGTTTTGTGCTGTCTTACCATCCATCTGTCACACTTTCCTGTAAGCAAGATAACTCGAGAACTATTAAGCCAACCCAGACCAAAATTGATATTTACATACCTTGAATGAGTCACAAAATCTGTTTAGGTTTTGGTGACTGTAACCCCATTTAAAAAATATTTTTACAGATTGATTTATGAACTTTTTGTCAATAAGCATGTTTAACCAAATATTACACGAGGCAGATAAATGAAATTTGGTAGGCATATTTATATTAATATATAGATGGCTTAATTTTAATAGATTTTCAGAGCATTTTAACAATTGTTAAAGTTTTTATATATGTTTTTATCATTTTGGACTTTTACAGCAGTTTTTCCATTTTTCATGTAGTTTTTAACTTTTTAGAATTAGATTTGTTTTGGGACAAAAACATGGTTAAAATGATTAAGCAAAAGCCACTTAAGAAAGAGAAATGAAATTTGGCAGACATATTTGTATTTATATGTATAATATCCTGATTAGATTTTTAGACAATAACAGTAATTTTTCCTTTCTTTATACAATTTTGAACACTTTAGACTTAAACTTTTCTAAAAAAAAATGTCTTGATTGTGCAGTTTAGAGATCAATCAGTCCCCAAACCTGTACTGATACTGATGGACGGTTTGAGTCTGATCTCACCTCTTCATAAAGTCATGCAATTGATGCAGACAAATCTGTCCACAACACATCAGTGTACATTTTAGACACTTGCCAGTGTTTCTTGTGGGTCCCGAGTTATGGTTGGTTGAAGGGGCCTTAAGTGTTCATAGATTTGTCATGTGACTGTCACATGTACTTAGGAAGCAAGCATATATACATAATAGGTAAAAATATTTAAAATTATCTGGTACACTGGATTTATCATTCTGATCATTTAATGCATTATTAGAAGGAAAAAAAATGGCAGATAAAATTTATGGAATTGAGCCACATGACCAGTGCAACTGAAACTTTTAAATGATTGAAAGTCGCATCTGATTGGAACAGCCAGATGTAGCTATGAAATTCTAAATGGTGACAGGAAGTAAGGTTGTGTTATTCCTGGTGGATTTACAAGTTGCCAAACATAGGATTTGATATGGAAATATTCTGTACATACCACCAAAAGGCCCCTTCAGCCAACTGTAACTAAGGAGCAGCGAGAAATATTGGTAGGTGTCAAAATTGTACGCCGGTGTATTGCAGACAGATTTGTCTCCATCAATTGCATAATTTTATGTAGAGGTGAATAAGACCCAAATCCTCCATCAGTACTGGTTTAGCGGCTGACTAACCATCCTTCAGTATCAGTGCTGGTTTGGGGGCTGACTTAACAGACTAAGTGCAGTTCAGCAAAATTGTTTGAGGCAGACAGATTAAATATGGCATGCATGTTTGTTAGACACATGTCTACAACCTGATTAGATTTTCATGCCAAAATCATAATTTTATATAAATTTGTCTGTTTTGAATTTTTTTTAACTTATAAAATGTATGGTCAGTGGTGTCTTACAAAATTAATACAGATCTTTTCTTTGGTATTTTTTTTGGGATGGGTGGTGGGGGATGGGCAGCAGAATTGAAGATTTCATCCTACTGACTTGTCAAACTTGTCCAGATTTTTGCAAAGCGCCTTAAATTCGTTGAACTGTTACTTCACTTAACTATTTTGATTTTACAAAAGACTATAATCCAGTGCTTAAAATCAGAGACCTTCTATATCACACTCCTAAAAAAATTTCATTTTGTTCACCTTGTTAGCTTTTTTCCTTTCTTTCTGTCAGTGTCACAGAACGACATTATTTGTCATTTGGAGGGGGTATATTTTTGCTTTCAAAACTAATCTCTTCTAGTTTGCTAAAGTTTTTGAAAGACTTTCATCGTCTACATCAGTTGTAGAGTTCAATTAAAACTTTGGTATAATAACACTATGCCTAAAGTTTGCACACTTATATGCTTGTGTTTCCTGTCTTGCCTCAATGCCAGTGTTGGGAAGTCCATATTAGGATTTTGTTTAGAAGTTTTTTAAAGTCATAAATCTTCTACTTAAGTCACTGAATTGAAATGGAACTTTGGTATAATATTACAATATGTCTACATGTAATGTTAAATGTTAGGTTCTCCTGTCTTGCCTTTTCTTATCTTGCTTGCTTCAGCAGGAATCTGTGTAATGGCAACACTGTTCATGTGCGAGACACTGCATTCCACAGAAATTTTGTAGTGTTCCAATATGTCTAAATGTAACATATGCTTTGTTTTTCCATATTGCCAGCTTCAGCAGGAAGCTGTGTGATTGTAACACTGATCATGGGCAAGACACTGCATGCCACAGAACTTTTGCTTAAGGACAGTGTACCTTGTGATATTTATCAGTACAATGAAAGCACTGTAATTTAATAAACATTCTTCACACCAATTAGCTGCTATTTTCCTTGACATCATCAGGTTGTTTTCCCTGTGGTCTCAAAACATATAATAAATTTGCTGTGATTTGCATTGTTGATTGCTCTTTGTTTTTGAAACAGATGAAATGATAAAAAGTGCAGAACAGTTTCTGAAATAATGTTGAGTCCATCTTGAAATTTTATGTTATTACTACCATTGTTTTTGTGTTGTGAAGTTTCTTCTCAGGATCAATGTATTGTATTTACTCTTAACTCTGAAAGAATGTACCTTTGATATGTCCTCCCCATTATATAGAAGGTGTGAAATATAGAAAATGATTGGTGAAATAGTTTTCATATTGTTTTAATTCCCATGTTTTCACATGTGAAAAATATATCCTTTTATAACATGAAAATACAAAATTTACCATCATGCCATGCAGCACTTGATTGTGTCTACTTAAGAAAGTTTTACTTGCAGTCGGAAAAATGAGCATTTTCTGAGCTTGAGAAATAAATGAAACTGCATTACCTCTAGGGCATGGAAATTATTTCTGCTAAAAATATTTTGATTCACCACCATTTGCTTATTTACAAAGTTATATCCCTTTTACTATCTTGACAACAATGTGAAAAACCCAGTGTGTTGCATCACTCAATTGGACTTACTTTTGTGGTCGGATAGGGTAAAATAGTGTACAGAATGTAAAAACTAATTTATTACAACCGATTAGTTCATCCCAAATAAACAGCTTCTTAAATTGCTGAATTTTTATGATCAGTCAATAAATGTGATCGAAATTGAGGTGAACTTTCAAAAAGATGGGTCGAGATGGTGTGCTGAAGAGCTAGTTTAATTTTCTAACTAGTTTAATTTTCTAAGGTTTGATTCAGAAGCAAGTTGGGTATATAATGAAAAGAAAAAGTTCTTTTCCTGCATAAGTACCAGATATATTTCATCCTGTGGTAGAAAAAATGATATATATTAATTTGTGGCATTGTTACTCGTTAAAATATCGTGTTCTTTTGTATCACACAATGAAATATATCAGGTATTAACATAGGAAAACAAAATAATTGTCTCTCTTATATGTATATCAATAAGGCAGTGAAAATTTCCATAAAACTGAACTCGTACAGCAATATAAAGTTAAGCAACTGCATAAAAACTTGCAAATTAGACCTAACACAGATTTATGTTTGTAGCTCATCTGAACTTAGTGTGAGAGGTTTGGAATACACCCAGTATCATAGTTGGCATCATGGCAGCAACATCATTACATTACTGAAGGTGAACGTTTCATGTCTAAGTCAATATATGTGTAGGCGAGCTAGCTGTCACAGAAAGCTCCATTTCTTCTTTTCAGTGGCAGATTGTCTTTCAAAATCTATTGCAATCAAACTTATTGTTTTTTTATTTTTTCTTAATTCACATATAGCATATCAAAATACATTCATTCAGGGGTGAGTATAATACAGTTGGAGAAACAACTGTTATTAATGCCATAGGAAGAACACAATTTTAATTGTATTTACTGAGTTCTAGATAAGAATTTATTAGACTGTATTTTACTTCCTGGTTTGGAACCAACTGCATTTTTAAAAATTCAATAGTCTTTTGTAAACACTGCAAACAAACTTGCACAACCATACCGATTATTCACCATCAAAATGTTAAAGATGCCTTTCTGAATGCATCAAACTGATTAGTGTACAAGACAAATTCAGGGTGCATTCGATAAAATGACTCTATTTGAGTGAGTGTTCTCAGGGATCAAGTACTGTCATACCATTAGCCTAGTTTATATTGATCAAATGCACCATCATACAACATGGAGTTTGCTTACATTAGGAGCAATATGCTGACAACTGTGGACTAAATGCTTAAATTCAAATTGTTTTGCATAATTTGAACATGTTTAAAAATTGCTTTTTGGATATTTAGTCAATTTGTCTGCATAAAATATGCAGCTTATCTAGAACTCTGTATTAAGATCATGATGATTAGTATTGTACTTTATAATTTACACCTGGTAAATTATAGAATGAATTTGATCTAAAAATGTGTTCATGTTTTGTCACAGATTTTGGTAACAATATATTCATCTGAATTATATCCTGTACCTGCAGATTACATGTAGTTGCCAAGTCCTCATTCAGAGTCTTAAGTTTCTAAGATCTGAAATAATTTTTCTTTTGTGCTCGACTTTTAACATAATTTTTTAAAAAGTAAGATTTTTACTTTGCTACTTTTTGTATATAAAAACCTATCCAGAAATGCCAAGTATGCTTAATCAGGAATGTAAGTGTATTTTTTAAAAATATCTTTACAGCCTATCTGGAATAACATGTTCGTTAAAACAACTTATATATTGTAGGCCTGTATAATCATAATGCATCTTCCTATGGGCCTATGCATACATGTACAGCGAGTAACAATTAAGGGACAATGAGAATAAATGGTGAACCAAATTTTCCCAATTCCAGAACTTTAAATTTCTTCAACACTTTTGCTCATAATAATAACTATTCTTCTTTCCTCTTCATCTCTGCTGCCATTTTTCATCTATTTTACAGTGTTATCTACTGGTTTCTTGTCATGTACAGACTGTATTTGACATTGAGAAATTACATTCTTTGTACAATTCTATTATGCTGTGGTACTTTGTTTCGCATCCCATGTCCACATGGATAACTCCTGTTCAAAATTTCATCCCAACAATTTTGATGTTCAGGAATTTTGTCAATTTGGAATGTGGAATTTTCAGTAAAAGTTCACAACAATTCCACAAAATCCTGAATAGTTGGGATCTCTGTATATCAGATCATATTTAAAATAGATCTGTTTATTTATTAGTCATTGAATAAAAATGTACAATAAAAGAGGTATATATACTGTATTTGCTGGCCTATAAGTCGATGCGGAGTATAAGTCGAATTCCCTAATTTCGTCAATTTTCAATCCTTCATCCAGATATAAGTCAATGTGGAGTATAAGACGAAGCCAGATCAACACCTTGGCTTCGCCACTTTTGCTAGTAACTTCCGGTTTCATGAATATTAATGGTATCACTATGCTATTCCAGATTAATTGGGAAAATGATTAAGATGGTCTGTACATGTATTATTTATTGGTACATTAACATATGGTAAAGCAATTTCAATGACATAATCCATGTATAAGTCGATTCGGAGTATAAGACGAAGCCCAGACTTCCAGGTAAAAAGTATCGACTTATAGGCCGGCAAATACAGTACTTCATTTATGTACATATTCCAAGCCACTGTGCATTATCTGTGGATGCAGTTTAATGTGATATATGGTAATTGAAAATAAATGACATTTGTCATACTGATGAATATAAAGTACATTGAAATGTTTTATGTAAAATCATCAGTTCTTTTTTGTACTGTAAGCACGATAGTTATGTCCATTGTAGAAATAGTTGGATATATAAAATGTTCACAGTACTGGCTTTAAATGTTTTATACATGTTTAGCAAAGAAAGCCAACTGCAAAGTTATCAAAAGCAGATACATTTGGTCAGAATGTTAAAATATTACATGATAAAACTTCACCAAATTGCCCTATTATTAAAAAACACAATTTTACAATAGTATTTTCAGTTTGTTTCAACTTCACTAGGATTCTGTCCATTCAGGATATCACTCTACATAGAGGCATCACATATTTACCCTCAGTTAAAGGTTTATAACAATTGTGCACTGGACTATGATCTTTATTCCTTAATGATTTAAATATTACATGCAAAGTTTCTGCCTTTGAAGTTTATGTCATGCTTTGATTATTTATAAGCAATATAACTGTTGACTGAAGATCAAAGCTCAATTGTGCTTAAAGCTTACTAATCACCTTAATTCGAAATAAAAATATTGAACAATAATACATTTTATGTCCTTTATTTAAAGAAATACAATGTTTTTTGTTTTTGTTATTGTTGATAAATTTTCAGTGGAAAATAACATTCCCTTATATTTTGTCCAGACTAAACATTTTTGCATCACAATATTTAAGCAGTTCAGAGCTGAAGAAATCTGATAAAACTTCAACCTACATGGAGCTTGAACACTGTTACGGACTAGTAATTCTATCTCATGTCTGACAGATTTTGTCCTGTTTCAATAATGCCAGAGTTTCCTTTGTACATTTCACATGATAATTATTTTACAAGTAACTCATTACCGGGACCCAATGCTTTAAACCAACACAATAAAAGACAAAATCTGATTTAGCATAGTTTAGCACAATTCTTGGTAAAACCCACCTTTATGTTATTATCTGCTTGATTTTATTGGGTTCAGTTTTCCTTCTGTTGTAATACCAAGATGTTTTCGTTCCAAAATTTATGATTTTTTTTTTATATATGCCAGAAATATTGCTTTCAGTTTCAATATTTGAATTTTCTGTGTACATTTCATATGATCATCATTTAAAAAGCATCATGTAATTGCAACTGTTTTACAAACTTTGTGCAATATTAAATATAAAATTTTGTTCCCGTAGTTCTTTGTTGATACAAACTAAATTAGAGCTGTTCCATTTAAACAGTTATCGTACCTAGTAATGGCAGTTTTCTTAAAAAATAGTACTCTAATTAATCAAACAGTTCATATGAAAATGATTCAAAATTCAAATTTGCATCTATGGGCATTAATAATACACTGAAAATGCCATCGCTGGGTCCCATGTATGTTTAAATGGAACAGCATTTATTTTTAAATGACTCTTGTTTCAACAGGACTTGCGGTACTAATTATATCGAAGAATGGGGAACCAGTCTAGAAATGGGTGAAGGTAAAATAGAGTATACCGCTATATGGGTTTGGCTGGCCAGGATTGGTTGATAATGAAAGTAAAATTTTAGTGAAATTAATCTTTTGAGAGTTTATCCTAGTTACAACTGAAAAAAATGGAGACCATGTTTTGGTGATGGAATTTCAGTCCTTTTACAGACCCGAGTTTGGAAAACTCATTTCTGAAGTTAGCACCCGACTCTTTTCTGCGGAATTGAAAGCACGTTTCAAACACATGTAGATCCAGAAAATGTTGCGGCTCATATTGTTACGACTAGGGGTAAAATAACAAAAGAAAGGACTCAAACGAGCTTTCAAGATTTAAATACAAATATTTAATTTCCTAAAAAATTAAAATTTTTCAAGAAACAATTAAAGTGAAAGAATTACAAATAACTTACAGTATAGAATATCCTTAAAAGTCCTAAATTGTTCTAAAGATCACTGATCTGGAAGTTAATCCAAATGTTCTGAATGAAGTAGGTTCCGAATGAAACCTTGGCTGTACTGATGTGTTAATAAGAATCAGTTCTATCCAAGTTTTATAAATTCCAAATAGTCCTTGTGAATATGGAATAATACAAGTTCTAGAAATGTTTCCGATAATTCCACGGAGCTGTATAATTACTAAGGTTTAAGTAAACAGTACTAATCCAGAATGTACTGTATACTGATATATCACAAAAGTAGAATATCCACACACAAAAAGAACCAAATTCATTTATGACCTCGCAATCCAGTGTAGCTATGAAGAATGCTAAAATGCAGCTATAAATCCTATAATATAGTCTCTTACTACGCAGAATTGAAATAAAACCCATTACGTCTTTGATAAACAACTGGGTATTTCAAATTATTACAACCCTCTCCAAACTAATCAGAAAGCTAGGTTATGCGTGACATCGCCAAAGTGCTGGTGCCCTGACATTATTAACAGTAAATGTATTGACTCTGAAATGAATCATAGAATCTAGGTCAGAAGTTCATACCCTCACACACTGGATCACTTGACATGACTAAAGCTTCAGTGAAATAATAATCCAATCTACCGTATGTGTACTCACAGCATGACGACAGCTGTTAGATTAAGAACAGAGATCATAAACTAATAAACTATACGATTATTAAAAGAAAAATGATATATAATTCAGTAACACATTCGCCCTTTTGGGAAAAGAAAGTTTTATACAATAAAACTTTCTTTTAGTAAATACTTCTAACATTCATGTAATTGATTGCATACAAAAATTTTTTATACATGATACAGTCATGTACACAAAACGTGAAAGTGCATCAGCAATTAAATTTTACTTAAAAATAGCCATAACCTTAGCTTCTATTGGTTTTATTTGTCCATGTCCCACAACGTGCCCTAAAAAGGTAACAAAGGCACGACAAAAGTCACTTTTATTCAAATTGATGGTCAAGTTCGCTTCTCTGAGTCTTTTGAAGAACTGCTTTAGTGTTTTCATGTGATCTCGCCACGTGTCATTGTAGATGATGATGTCATTGATGTAAGCATCGCAATTTCTTATTCCAGACGTCACCATATTCATCAAACATTGGAAAGAACTTGGGGAACCCTTCATCCCAAATGGCATGTCTTTGTATTGGTAAAGTCCATCTGAAGTGACGAATGCAGAAATTTCTTTTGCTCTCTCCGTAAGTGGAATTTGGTAGAATCGTTTCAATAGGTCAAATTTTGTGATGTATTTTGCATTTCCAATCTTGTCAATACAGTCATCAATTCTAGGAATTGGAAATGAATCTGTCTTGGTGACACTATTTACTTTTCTGTAATCAGTACACATACGGAAAGTATTATCTGGTTTCAGCATTAAAATACATAGTGAACTCCAGACACTTTTACTTGGTTCAATAAAGTCATTTCCCAGTAAATACTGAATTTCTTTCTTCAGATAGTCTTGTTTGAGAGGATTCATCCTATAAGGTTGTTGCTTTATAGGTGTTGAATTTATTATTTCGACATCATGGAAAATATTGTTGGTTCGTGTGGGAATGTCTGGAAATAAATGTTCATTTTCTTTTATCAACTGCTTCAGTTCATTAATCTCAGGCAGCAGTAGATTTCCGAATTGCAAAGAGTAGTGACTTCAAAATCATCATTATCCGATTTCTCATCTTCATTCAAATGCTGAATGTATGGGACAGGTACTACTAAAGTAATTGGATAATTTATATGGCTATCTCTGTCTGCATATTGTTTCAACATATTAATATGGCAAAGTTGTTTCTGCTTCCTCCTCCCAGGAGTATTAATAATATAATTTAAATCACTCACTTTCTTATGATTGATACAAAGGCCAAAATACTTAACCTGAAGAGGATTTTGGGGTATGGGTAGCAGAGCTAAAACTATATCACCTGGCTGAAAACTCCTACACTGACCCCCCGCAGCAAACAACAATAACACTGGTCTACAATATTTTAGAAGTCGTCTGCTTCAGAGATAAAATGTGCTATTTATTAGGGATTTTGATGTGCTGAATTCAAATATGACAATTAAAACAACTGATTGGATACTGTTTCCAAGATATTTAAGTTTTTACATTTTACGTCTATGTATATTGTGTACATAGTAGACTTTTAATCATAAATTGTAAACCTAGGTCTTTTCATATGTTTATGGTTGCTTTACATGATAATATTTCACCTGTCCTGTTTATGTAACACTTAAAAAAATAGCAAAAGGGTTATATAAATAAAAAATATATTGAAACAAAAGTAAAAAAAAACTATTATGTATATATAAGTACATAGTTTAGTCCTTATTCAGTGTCTACTTGGCGCTTCTTTGCTTGTCTCTTGTATTCATTAAATGGAGCATCTCTTGTCACTGTCCAGCAATAGTCTGCAAGCATTGATGGGCTCCATTTGCCCCGATAGCATTACTCCATTGTTGCAATGTCCTGGTGAAATCGCTCGCCGTGCTCGTCGCTCACTTCTCCGCAGTTCGGTGGAAAAAAATCTAGATGAGAGTGCAAAAAATGTATCTTTAGTGACATGTTGCAACCAAGGCTTTTGTATGCCTTGAGGAGGTTTTCCACCAACTCCCTGTAGTTGTCTGCCTTGTTGTTTCAGAGAAAATTGTTTGCCACTAACTGGAAGGCTTTCCATGCCGTCTTTTCCTTGCCACGCAGTGTACGGTGAAATGCATCATCTCGAAGAAGTTAACGAATCTGAGGACCAACAAAGACACCTTCCTTTATCTTAGCTTCACTTAACCTTGGAAATTTTCCACGGAGGTACTTGAAAGCTGCTTGTGTTTTGTCCAGGGCCTTCATCAGACCCAGCTTGATGTGCAAGGGTGGTAACAAAATCTTCCTTGATTCAACAAGTGGTGGATGCTGAACGCCTTTTCATTCCATGCTCCAATGATTGTCGGAGTGGCCAATCTCTCTTGATGTAGTGGGAATCTGTCACACGACTATCCCATTCGCAGAGTAAACAGCAGTACTTTGTGTATCCAGTTTGCAGACCAAGCAAGAGAGCAAGAACCTTGAAATCGCCACAAAGCTGCCACTGATGTTGGTCATAATTTATGCACCTCAGAAGTTGTTTCATGTTTTCATTAGTTTCCTTCATATGGACTGCATAACTAACTGGAATTGATGGCAAAACACTGCCATTATGCAGCAAAACAGCTTTAAGACTCGTCTTCGATGAATCAATGAACAATCTCCACTCATCTGGATCATGAACGATGTTGAGGGCTGCCATCACACCATCGATGTTGTTGCAGGCTACAAGATCACCTTCCATGAAGAATAATGGGACAAGATCCTTTTGAAGGTCACGGAACATGGAAACCCTAACATCACCTGCCAGGAGATTCCACTGCTGTAGTCTGGAGCCCAACAGCTCTACCTTACTCTTGGGTAGTTCCAAATCGCTGACAAGGTCATTCAGTTCACCTTGTGTTAACGAGGTGTGGTTCAGAGGAGGATGGGAGAAATTATGGATCATGTGACATTGATGGTTCAGGACTAGAAGTCTCATCCTCTTCCTCTTCCTCGTCCAACTCCAGTGAGAATGATTCAGGTGCATCAGGAACCGACAGTCCTTATCCGTGGGGTACTGGGCGTATAGCTGATGGAATGTTTGGATAATGCATAGTCTACTTTTTCTTCTTTGACACATCTTTCCCAACTGGAGGCACCATGCAGAAGTAACAACTGCTGATATGATCTGTTGGCTCTCCCCAAATCATTGGCACTGCAAAAGGCATAGATTTCCTTTTCCTGTTCAACCACTGGCAAAGATTTGTTGCACAAGCGTTGAAGCATATGTGTGGGGCCCACCTTTTGTCCTTATCTCAAATTTTGCAGCCAAAATAAAGGTGATAGGCTTTCTTAACCATAGTGGTTATACTGCGCTTTTGTGATGCAAAAGTCACTTCACCACAAACAGCATAAGTTATCTGCATTGTTCACACAAGTATGAGGCATCTCTGCTCACTTTGGCTAAACAGAAATGTGCAAAATCAAACACTGACAAATAAGAGAGCACGACACTGTATGATTTGTATAGCTGATATAGGGCAATTTCTTCAGCAGAGTGATGTAAGCTTAGTTATGATTGCATCATCCATGACTTATAGGAATAACATTATGCAATTCATATCATGTATGATGCAATACCAGCTTCAGATTGCATCATTCATTGTTTTGCCTAAAAAGCAAGTACTGTCCAAACCCAGTCATAGATTTATTCCTAGATCCAGTCAAAGATGTATTTTAGTCGTTTCTGGTTTAAACTGCGATCCCTTCTCTTTATAACTCACTTATCGTCCGCCATTCCAAAGTCAAGAGTCGTATATACTGACCCAGTATCATATCTTTAAAACTATAGCCAATCAACAATTTTAAGCATCATTTTCGTTCTCAGTGACCCAGAATTAGTAACGTTTGACAACATTTATTGTGGAAGCATTTTGGCTGTAGACCAGTGTAATTGCACACCATCATCCCACTCCCTTTCTGTTCCACAACAACAAATCCCAAGTATACTCTGTCTCATAACAATATATTTTAATCATTCGTTCTAAAGTCTGATATACTACAGACTTAAGAAGACCAAACAGTGTGAAAAACTTGACCAAAGCTTTCACTATGGTCTCAGTTTTAATATTCTGCAAAGGAATAGCTTCTGGAAAACTTGTGGACGCACACCTCATCAACAAGTATTGGTTGCCTAACTTAGTCTTATTTATTCCTAAATGACCAGAGAACGACGTTTCATGGACTACACTTAGTATTTTCTGACGATAGGATCTAGGAACTACTATCTGATTAATAACTGACAACTCATCACCAGCAAGTACCCCGAGCAATCTCCATTTCATCATAAGGACCTAATTCTTCAAGAAGTAACAAGTTCCTTCTTGCATGGCTTCAGTTTCAGTCATAGCCCTCTGAAACAAACAGGAACTATCTGGATCCTCCTGTTGTTAGGACAACTAGTCCTGTTGTTAAGATAACTAGACAACTAGTGTTTGTCTTTTATCACCCTGATTATTTTTATGAGATTGTGTAGCTGAAAGAGTATCACTGTGATCAATCCTTGATTGATCCAAACTAGGATCAAAAGTGACTTCATTAAAAGCCTGACCCAAAAAGGTGTCCGCTAAAGGAAATATATCCTGTTCAACATCATTCTCAAGAGCATGCTTTGCCATAGCTCTAGTAACTGCACAAGCTGGATATAAACCAGGGATTTCTACTTCAATAGAATCAACTCGTTGATCCATACTAGGCTTGTCAGTTACTAGTGGATTAACCACTACCTTATCTCTCGCTAGGTCATTACCTAGTAATAAATGGATGCCCTTTATAGGCAAAGAAGCCACAGCTCGTATGGTCACAGGTCCCGAAACTAAGTCTGATAACAAATTAACACAATGAAGAGGGACATTAACATATCCACATTCTACCCCCTGTATTAGTACACTTTCACTAGTAGAAGTCTTCTCAGAAAACGGCAAAGTACTATCTAACAATAGACTCTGAGAAGCTCCTGTGTCTTTTAATATCTTAATAGGAGTAGTCTTACCCAAGTCACCAACAGGTGACACCGAACCCTTCGACAGGAATGGTTTGTATTCCTTCATTACAAAATCAGACTGAGGTATGCAAGCCTCCAAACAAGTATCGCCCTTGATATATGACCCTGACTTTGACTTCTTAATAACTAGAGCATTTGGAACTGCTCTATTAAAAATTTGTTGCCTAGTTTCCAACTTAAAGCAATCAGAAATAATGTATCCTTTCATCTTACAACAGGAACACGTGGGTAGCGATAAGGTTTTCTGATACTCCTTATCAGAAATTTGATTTCTCAAAGTTACATCAGTCTGAGGTCTGTAATTACTCAAACGAGTCTCAAATGGTTTCTTAACATAAGCTTGTTGAGAGGAAGATTTATTTACAAATGGAATTTTGTGTGTTGAAGAATATTCATCATCTGTGCTGGCTGCCTTTTCTAAAGTTTAAACTCTTTTCTCATTAAGGTATACCTTAATATCATTACTGACACAATTCTTGAAGTCTTCAATCAATACCAGTCGCTCAAGATTATCATAATCTCTATCAACCTTCTTAGACGTACACCATCTTGTAAACAAACGTTTTTTTTCCCAAGCAAATTCTACACGAGTCTGATTAGTTTCCTTTCTACAATCTCTAAAGTTTTGACGAGGAGTTTCAGGTACCAACTCATAAACCCTCAAGATATATTCTTTGACCACTTCATAATCAGAAGATTGTTCAGATGAGAGTGCAGTATAAACATCACTAGCTTTGCCAGTAAACACACTCTGCAATAATGAGGTCCAACTTTCTTTCTACCATTTCAGATTCTCTGCAATTTTCTCAAAACTGAGAAAATGTTTGTCTACCTCCTTTTCTCTAAAAGGGGGAATCTGTCTCATATGTTTGGCTATATCTAAGTATGAACTCATATTGTCATGAGAGTGCCCTTTACTGGTCAATTCTAATTCCCTTAATCTAAATTCCCATTCCTTATCTTCTTTTCTTTAATGCAATTCCCTAACTTTTACCCTTTCCTGCAATTCTTTATCTTTTTCCTGCATTTCCCTTTGTTCCCTTCTTTCTTGTATTTCCCTTTTTTTATTGCTCTCTTGTATTTCATTATCCCTTAATTTATCTTCCCTATCTCTTAATTCGTTCTGTATTTCCCCCTCTCTTAATTTATCTTCCCTTCTTTCCTGTCTTTCCCTTTCTTTACCATCCCTTCTTTCTTGCATCTGCATCTGTTCCCATTGTAGTTTAAGCTTTTCTAACTCTATGTCCTTAGCTATCTGTAATTTCTTTCCTAAACCAGACGGAGATTTCTTCTTCACACTTGAAACCCCCTCTTCAAAAACACGTTTGTACCAAATAGTGTATCAAGATACTCCTAATATCTTGTTTTAACATGGAAGCCTTTGCTTCCGTCAGACTATAATGTTTAGCAATTTGAGTCATTTGTCCTTCTTTAAGGACTCAAAGTTCTCCTGGGTAGAATCGGCTATGAAACTATCTACTTTAGATGTCATTATGAAAGCCTGTTTGTTTCTCTTTATTTCTTAATTGGAAAATCAAAAAGACCACTACAATTTCAAACAATGAAATTCAAATCCACAAAAGAAAACTTTCCGAAGTATCAAAATCTCTGAATCATCAAAACCAAGAAAATATTTAGTCAAATTTAAATCCCAAAATATTCAAATTCGGATCCCAAAATTATTCAAATTTCTAATCAAAGACGAGCTCCCCAATTTCTTCTGTTATGACTAGGGGTAATGTAACAAAAGAAAAGACTCGAACAAGCTTTCAAGATTTAAATACAAATATTTAATTTCCTAAAATATTAAAATATTATTACAAAAACCAATTAAATTGAAAGAATTAAAAAAAACTTACAGTATAGAATATCCTTAAAAGTCCTAAATTGTTCTAAAGACTACTGATCTTGAAGTTAATCCAAATGTTCCGAATGAAGTAGGTTCCGAATGAAACCTTGGCTGTACTGATGTGTTAATAAGAATCAGTTCTATCCAAGTTTTATAAATTCCAAATAGTCCTTGTGAATATGGAATAATACAAGTTCTAGAAATGTTTCCGATAGTTCCACGGAGCTGTATAATTACTAAGGTTCAAGAAAACAGTACTAATCCAGAATGTACTGTATACTGATATATCACAAAAGTAGAATATCCACACACAAAAAGAACCAAATTCATTTATGACCTCGCAATCCAGTGTAGCTATGAAGAATGCTAAAATGCAGCTATAAATCCTATGATATAGTCTCTAACTACGCACAATCGAAATAAAACCCATTACGTCTTTGATAAACAACTGGGTATTTTGAATTATTACAACCCTCTCCAAAGCAATCAGAAAGCTAGGTTATGCGTGACATCGCCAAAGTGCTGGTGCCCTGACATTATTAACAGTAAATAATGTATCGACTCTGAAATGAATCATAGAATCTAGGTCAGAAGTTCATACCCTCATGCGCTGGATCACGTGACACGACTAAAGCTTCAGTGAAATATTGATCCAAACTACCGTATGTGTACTCACGGCAAGATGACAGCTGTTAGACTAAGAACAGAGATCATAAACTATACCATTATTAAAAGAAAAATGATATATAATTCCGTAACAATATGGTGTTCTTAACAGAGAAGCTTGTATCAAGGATATGTCTGTACTGATAAATACAGGTTTGATAATGAGCATTCAGAAATGTAAAGTTATTGAATTTTTAATATCATGTTATTTGCATAGGTTTACTATGGGAGCTGAATTAGTACCAAAGGTCCAATAGAGAACAACAGCCTAACAGTAATGGATGTACAATTAATTTTACTATAAATCCAAAATTATGGTTCTATTTGTGCATAACAAGCAAAATGAATACCTTTTGTTTACCTCAGTGTGATTTTCAGTGGGATATTAAACACACTTTTAGATATGACAACTGTTGCCATGAAAGGGGTGGGGGTGCAGTGCTATTGAGTGTGGAGATTTGACTATGCAAGATAGTATGTTTTGCACATTGGTGAATATCTATGCAATCAAATATATAAAGTTTAAACAATTTACCATTTATAGAGTAATTATGGTCACCAATTTGATATTTCCCAGTTGTGTTTTGAAACATTATGCTTCAGATACAATCACTTAGATCTCTATCACCATGCTTAATGGTGATGACCCCTCATGATTTTGTGTCCCACCAATTTCATTCAGGGAATGTTTTGGAACTTCATATTTTGTGTTTTAATTGGCTTATGCCTACATTACTTTAGTTTTAAATTATATGTTTTCTGGAGGAATTTTAAGCAATTTCTGTCATTTAAATCTCCTTTTCTGAAGTACCGTAATACATGCAAATATAGATGGTCACAGTCACGTTTTACTCATTTTTGCATAATATGACAAGGCTGATAATATATTTCAATCTTAAACTGAAGAGAGATAAATGGTGATAGCAAACAAGGTAACTCTTGATTAGACAGATTTATTTTAATATTTTTTCTGATTTTCTAATGTTGCCTGAAATACACCATCGCTATTGTTGGTATGCATGAACTTGGAATATGATTTAATATATACTAATATAATCTTTGACAAGCAGAACTCTTTACTTATACATTCTACTACCATACCTAAGTCTGTCAAGTAAATCAAGGGTGGATATAGCACTCACAGTACTAATTATAGGGAAGAATAGGAATCAGTCTAGAAATGGGTGAAGATAAAATATAGTATATATGGGTTTGGCTGGCCAGGATTGGTTGATAATGAAAGGAAAATTGTGGTGAAATGAATCTTTTGAGAGTTTATCCAAGTTATAACTGAAACAAATGGAGACAATGTTTTACAGATGGAATTTCAGTCCTTTTACAGACCCGAGTTTGGAAAACTCGTTTCTGAAATTAGCACCAGATCCTTTGGTGCAGAACTGTAAGCACATGTTTCAAACACATGTAGATCCAGAAAATGCCACCGCTCATATGGTTTTCTCTACTGAGAAGCTTGCATCAAGGATATGTCTATACTAATAAATATAGGTTTGATCATGAGCATTCAGAAATGTAAAGTTATTTAATTTTTAATATCATGGTGGTTTGCATAGGTTTACTGTGGGAGCTGAGTTAGTACCGCGAGTCCTATAAGGTCAGACTAGACTGAATTGCTCCTTTTTATTCAGTAATATATACAGTATTTCCCTCATTATAATGTTGTCTATGGGAGCCATAGAGTAAACCACCTTATAGTGAGACTGCCTTATAATGAAGTACCCTATACAATATTCCCTCTTTATAACAGTGTCCATGGGAGCCATAGAGTATTGTACATTATAGTGAGACTGTTTTATAATGAAGTACATGATACAATATTCCCTCATTATAATACTGCCCATGGGAGCCATGGAATAAACCACATTGTAGTGAGACTGCCTTATAATGAAATAGATGGTATAGTTTTACTAACACTAAATGAAAAGAAATTCACAACCATAGCCGCCTTATAACAGGAACCATGTTATAATGAGGGGGCTAATAGTGTACATAACCTCGTTTAAACACAAGAAAAAGTTTATTTTGTTGCATCAAAGAATACAACAGGCTGGGAACCCACAACTTTGGCGTTATGAACTGTATTTTTAGGAACCTGTACCATGTCTCCTGGTTCCAGCACAACTGACTGTCCGTACATCCCAAACTGAAAACGTCCACTTAAAATGGAATCTTTCTTGGACACAGAATGTGTATGATCTGGAAAATTTGTACCTGGGTCAAATTCATACATTATAAAATTGTAGCCTTGAGAACGCAGTTTCTTCTTCATGTTTTCCTCAGTAAGTGCTCCATCTCTTACTGTGTCCCACTTCTCAATCTTTAGTTGAACAGCTGACATGATTACCTGTCAAAATGAGTTTAAAAAGAACCTTTAAATACCAACATAATGCAGGTAACTTTTCATGCTACATGTATCATGCTGAAGAGTACTTTTTAGAAACAAGGGACATTCAATAATATTTTCAACAGGGCTGGACTTTGTACTAAATTGATTGCATACCTTCAAATTATTCACTATATTCTAAAACACAATTTTGAACTTTTTCATATTTTCTAAAAGATGTTTTGTGGTCTCATAGGTCAGTTCTCTAAGCATTGAAATATAGATGATTAAAGGTCAACCCAAGTGGCACCAGCAAGCATCTATTCTTTAATTCGACTGGGCAAAAAACAATGTTATATTTCAGTAGATATTGTCTCATGGAGGATAAGCAAGCTGAATCATCATTATTTTTCTTATCCTGTGCATGCTCTCAGATATGTGCAAAAAGCCCGATTCCTTCCATGCCTTATTGTAGTTTTCCTTTGCCTCAGATGTTGTGGTAGCTTATAGAGGAAACATTGCTGGTGACATTTTGCTTCGATCTTAGTTGTTTTCTATAACTGATATTTTATTAGATTTTCAGGGTGCATAAAGATAATTCTTTCAGACTGCTTTTGCTCAAATCAAATTTTTGTAGACATCAACCATAAATTGTTGGTAGACTAACTATTCTTCCTCTCAAAAAAAGTTCAGAAATGTTTCTCTGAATAGAGAATATCTTTATTTCACAATTATTATATGTATTGGTGGCTTACTTGTGTTTCTAAGAGGTTTATGCTGATGGTAGTAAGATGGAAGTATTGAATGAGGAAAAAATTGCTCTAAATTACTAAACCTTGGTATGCATTTTACCAAAACCTACATGATGATAACACAAGATCACCTTGAGTAGTCATTCTCCTCTTAATTCTTCAAAAGGTATTAAAGGCAGCAACAAAAACATTTGTTAAATGGCTGATTTAGAAGGAGGAATTTTCCCTCTTGGAAAGGCTACTTCCTAGGTAATTGGTGCAAAGTGTCATGACAGCTTTAGTTAATCAACGAACAGTGACTTTGTCATATTTTGTGAACTATGTAATTTATTGCTGTCATGTAAATCTTATGTATTGGGGACTTGTACCAAATCTCGTTTCATTATCTTAAACAGTTCCCAAGTTATGGAGCAGTGGGAAAAACACTAATGAAACCTATATTATTGGCCAGTGACCTTGACCTTGAAGATAGGTCCAGGCTAATATAACAAGTTTTATCCCTCAATCTCAAATGTCTCTAAAATTATAAACTGGAAAGAAAAGTATGAAGGAAGACTTTAAAGATATTGACCCATGACCTTGACTTGGAAGATTGTATTATGCAACACACCTTCTAATGATGATGACCCGGAAAGAATACCACATTTCATCCTTTCATCTAACAGCTCTAAAGTTACAGGGTGGAATGGAAAGTATCAGAATACTTGAAATACTGAGCAATGACTTTGACCTTGAAGATAATTCAATGATGCATAAATATACCAAGTTTCATTCAAGCTTAAAATCTTCAGCTGTGGCCTTAAGCTTCAAGATGGGACTCCCAATTTCATACGAGATAAGTATACCATTTAGTTTCATTCCTTAATCTCAAACAGTTTGAAAGTTAAAGAGTTGAAATTAAAGTGTGACAGATGGAGACATGGATACTATGTCCCCACTTTTTATGCAAAGCAGTGGGATTAATGGAAAACAAAAGCTTGTTTTCCATTTGTTATCACAAGTTGTAACTATATACTGCACAAAATCATCACTTTTTACTTGATGATGGAATCAATGCACTTCTACATTAGTGACTGGTTGGCGTGTTCTAGAATGATGTCACACATAGCAGCAAACTGAGCCATTCTCATATGAGGTAATGCAGCCAGTAAGTATGGACAATCTGACTCCATATTAATTGTAATGGTAAATTTTAGGAATTAAGTTGTAGTAAATTTTACTGGAGAAAAGGATATATAATCTACACATAATATTCTACAAAAAGCATGAATAATCTACACTGAAGTGTTTCCCCATAATTTAATTTGAACCCAGATTTTTAAACACTTCAACAGCATTAAATCTGTAAACTGAATATTGTTCAAGGAAGTATTTTTTAAAAAGTTTAATAGGCTTATTTCCCTATAGAATGAACAAAAAGCTTGCTGTTGTATTTATCTAACAAGCCCGATATTCAACAGTCAAGGGTCTTTGATACACTTCATTCCACATCAAGGTTTAAGTTGAACAAAGTCAATAGACAAACCTTGGCATCAGATTGGCACTGTTTTAATTTAGAAGCAACTAGGTATTATAAGAGATCTTCTGGTGACTTTTCATTGAGGAATAGAGATAGCAAGATTTTCAAGAGAGCTGCCATGGCAGCCATACTGGATGTCAGATCAGCAATGTTTTTATTTAGGTCCAACTAGGTATCACAAGAAGTCTCTTGGGGAAAGCCCCATGTCTATATGACTATCCATCTAGAAGATTTAGTGATATAGCAAGATCTTTAAGTGGCAGCCATATTGGTGGTCAGATTAGCACCATTTTAATTTGGGACCAACTAGACATTATAAGAACTTGTCTGGTGAAAACCCAATGTTGATATGACTTTCCATTCAGAAGGAGTAGAGATAACAAGATTTTCAAGATGGCTGCCATGGTGGACATATTAGATCTCAGATTGGCACCATTTTTATTCAGTACCAACTAGCTAGACATCTTAAGAAATCTTCAGGTGAAAACCCCATGCTGATATGACTGTCCAATCAACAGGAGTACATGTAATGATAACAAGATTTTCAAGATGGCTGCCATGGCAGCCATACTGGGACCAACTAGACAACTCCATGTAGATGTAACTTTCTGTTTAGAAGGTGTTGCAATAACAATATTTTCAAGATAGCTGCTGACTAGCGGCAATATTGGACATTAGGTCAGCACCATTTCAATTTAGGACCAAATAGACATCATAAGTCTTCAGGTGAAAACCCCATGTTAATATGACTTTCTGTTCAGGAGAATTAGCAATTTTCAAGATGGTTGCCATTTAGGACCAACTAGGCACTAAGAAGTCTTTTAGAAAAAACCTCATTCTTATATGACCATCCATGACATCAGATGACAGGCAACAGACAACGGACAACAGACCATCCCATAAGCTTGTCTGGTCTGTGACCAGTAGAGCTAAAATGAGGTCACTGTGACCTATATTTCACAATGCAGTGAATGTTTACAGATTGCACATTTTCTCAGAAACTATAACCTATGGAGTCACATAACTTTGCAACTATTTGCACTAAACTGCTTTTGGCTTAGTGATTGGGATCAAGGATATTCTCTCTCATCTCTGAAGCCACCACCTATCAAAACAAAATTCCATTACCATCAACGTGTGGGCATTTTCAAAATGGAAACTGAAAACATTGGCATGACAAAGCTGATCCTTCTATAATTACCAATATTCAAGTGACATTAACTCCTTTCTGCAAGGGGCCCCGGGTTACAGTGGTCTAAGGCGCTTGCCTTTACAGATCGCTGACATCTCACCTCTGTCCTCGTGGGTTCGAGTCTTGGGCTCGGCCAATGTGGGTATGTGAGAAAGCTTGCCAGTAGCTTCCCATGGGTCGGTGGTTCTTCCAGGAGTTTTCTCGGGTTCTTCCTTCACCAAATATACTGGCCGCCATGTATAGCCTATCATGTGTTGAAAAATGGCGTTAAACCCATAACAACCAACCAACCTCTCTGCAATGGGTAAAAACTCCTAAAACTTGCTATTTTCAACCTTATAAAGAACCTTTACGTAACAAAATCTTAGATATTTCATATGGAAGGCAGTGATAATTGTATCGCATACTTTACGCTAATGAAGAGAAATGTGGACACAAAAGGACCAATTTCTGCACAATCGCTATGAAAATGTCAGTAAACACAAATAAAATGTTCTAGGAGAAAGTGGACAGCCACTCGTGCAAACTGCTGGCCAAACCTTAATCTAAAACCTGGCTAGCATAAATGTGTTCCTGCATCAGAATCATACTCTTGTGCATACAACATGAAATAATATATTCTTGACAGAATCATAAATAATGAGAGAGACAGGGACATAAAGTATGGATGTCTCTTCAACAAAAACATTACCACTTGGCTAATCATATGAAACTGTTTAGTGTTACCTTAAAGAAATCTGAAAGTTTGTCAAATCCCCCTTCTCCCTGGTACATGATAATGTACTTGATTATGAATAATACGGTACCTATTTTTCTTGCTGTGCAAAAAAATAAGCAATCTATGGATGCATCTAAAGTACCATTTTGGAATACATTTCATTACATTTAAATTACCAATATGTGGAATACCTCTGCTGCATACCACCATTAAAATCTGCGATAGAAAAAAATGTGTAACGCTATAGTAAAGACCATAGAAGTAGCCTACTGGATACAATTTCTTTTTTGAACATAAAGAAATAAAAACAAATTTCATAAAGTGTACAGGATTAACCATTTCCTATGCTGGTATGCCTAAAATTTTGACCCAAAATAGCGAAATATCATGCTTTTGCACTTTATGTCTGTTGGCCCTAGTGACCTTGAAACTAGATTCCAATGGAAACACTGTAATATGAATCTTAGACATATAAGGGACAACTGGTAACAGTTTAAAATTCCTATCTACTACCAGTACTCACATTGCTAGTAAACAAGATCACTGTGAATAGCGCATGCTTAATAGTCCTCTATGTAGGCACTTAACACTAACATAATGTGCAGTAACAAATACTTTTGCATTAGACTTAGCACAATCATGACCTATGACCCCAAAATCAATTTTTTATTACCCTAAGTGCAAGCCATCCACAAAGTTTGGTCAAGGAACTGACTCTAAAACAAAAGTTATTTTGCTTACCCTTTGACCCAAAATGGCGTTCTCACCCCAAAATCAACAGCAGTGGGGGCACAAGGGAGGGGTTGGGAGGGGGCAATTGCCCCCAGGCACTAGGCGAATGGAGCACCGTGGGGAGCTAATTTTGTTTTGCAGCTGAAATTTTCATAGTATTTCACCTTAATGAAATGGGCAATTCTTCACAAAACGTATATTTAGGAGGGGGGGGGGGAGGGAGGTTGGCAACTGACATAAAAACTGTTCCCTGTAGTTAATTGGGGGTGCCACTAAAGAGAATTGCACCCAGGCGCCTCAAACCCTCACACCGCCACTGATCCATAGGTCTCTTCCATATCGTAAGTGCAAGCCCTCCACAAAGTTTTGTCAAGGTATGTGTCAGAGAAATAAAGCTATTATGCCAAAATCATTTTTCTTGTTTCAATCATGTTGACTTTGACTTTTGAACATACGACCCCACATCAATAGTCTTTCTTACCCAATTTGTAAGTCACCAATAAACTTTGGTGAAGGTACATGCTTGATAAGTGAAATATTTGTGCAGAAGCTTTTTTCCTTTTTTCAGTCAGTGACCTTGATCTTTGACCTTTTAACCACAAAATCCATAGATTTCTTCCTTGCCCCAAGTGCAAATCCACAAAAGTTTGGTCAGGGTACGAGATGTAGAACTAATGTCATTGTGGAGAAACCATTTTTCTTCTTTTATTCTTATTTAGTGACCTTGACCTATAACCTTTTGAATCCAAGACTGACAAGCTTCTTCCTTATATTAAGTGCAAGCCTTCTACAAAAAACTGGTGGTGCAGAATGAGGTATTATGCGGAAACCACATTTTGTCTTGAACCTCAATGACCATGACCTTTGACTGTTTAATCCTGAAACTGATAGGCTTCTTCCTAAACCCAAGAGTAAGCTGTCCACAAAGATTGGTAATTGCAGATGGTGGAGAAACTTGTTATTTTCAAAACTAAAAAAAAACAAATACTCTGAACAAAATCAGAGATATTTCATATATTAAGGCAGTGAAAATTGCATCTGTTACTACATTAATGAAGGCAAAAGTGGACCATGAACTGACCAGCTGCTCAGGCACATTGTAGGCCAAACCTTAATCTTGAACTGGCTAGCACTAATATGTTTTGCACTAGAATAGTCTCCTTGTGCATACAACATGAAATCATGCATTCTTGACAACAGTAATTTATGATGAATAAACATGGAGATAATGTATGGATGTATCTTCAACCAAATGGAGGCCTAGTTGCATCAAAATAAGTACAACAGCTACCAGTTGAAATTAAGTCACTGTGACCTATATATCATGGTACTGTGATTTGTGCTTACACTTGCTTTGAGCTCAGTTTCTCCAGGTTAAGATTTGCATTTAGGTCCGTTTTCTCAGACACCATCACAAGGTCAAATAAGCTGGTTTTCACATGCTTTATTAGGAGTACCACAGCCATTAAAAAAACTAGGTCACTGTGACCTATATTTTGTGGATCAGTGATTTCTGGTTAGAGTTTGCATTTAGGCTTGATACTATTGATTATAGATTCATTTCAGTTGGTTCTCAGGTGTGTAAATCTGTGGAGTAAAGGAACCAAAAAAATCAACAAAGACTGGTGTTGAATAAATAAACATGAATTCACAGTATTCATCATTTGCAATCCAACCATACTGCCATTTAGAGCATTCATGATTTGCAATCCAGCCATACTGCCATTTGCAGTATTTATGCTTTGCAATCCAACCAAACCGCCATTTACAGTATTTTTGATCTGTGATCCAGCCATACCACCATTACATTTTTCATGATTTGCAATCCAGCCATACCACCATTATATTTTTCATGATTTGCAATCCAGCCATACCACCATTATATTTTTCATGATTTGCAATCCAGCCATACCACCATTATATTTTTCATGATTTGCAATCCAGCCATACTGCCATTTACAGTATTCATGATTTGCAATCATATTGTCAATTATGGTATTCATGATCTGTGATCCAGACATACCTCCATTTACAGTATTCATGATTTGCAATCATACTGTCAATTACGGTATTCATGATCTGTGATCCAGTCATACCTCCATTTACAGTATTCATGATTTGCAATCATACTGTCAATTACGGTATTCATAATCTGTGATCCAGTCATACCTCCATTTACAGTATTCATGATTTGCAATCATACTGTCAATTACGGTATTCATGATCTGTGATCCAGTCATACCTCCATTTACAGTATTCATGATTTGCAATCATACTGTCATTTACGGTATTCATGATCTGTGATCCAGTCATACTTCCATTTACAGTATTCAGCGGACACAGCCATAGGGGTGGATGACATGTGCCGCCTCACAGGGCGCTGCAATTTTATTTGTTCTTACGGGGGGGGGGGGTGTGCTGAATGCAAAGTTGATGGGGGGGGGGGGGGGGCACACCATCAGGGGGTGGGTCCTGAATGCAAAGTTTGCACAGGGCGCCATTTCCCACAGGGCCAGATATTTAACCATACCACCATTGACAGTATTCTTGATCTGCAATCCAGTCATAGTGCCTTTTACAGAATTCATGATCTGCAATCCAGTCATACTGCAGTATTCATGATCTGCAATCCAGTCATACTGCAGTATTCATGATCTGCAATCAAGCCATACAACCATTTATAGAATTCATGATCTGCAATCAAGCCATACTCCAGTATTCATGATCTGCAATCCAGTCATACTGAAGTATTCATGATCTGCAATCCAGTCATACTGCAGTATTCATGATCTGCAATCAAGCCATACAACCATTTATAGAATTCATGATCTGCAATCAAGCCATACTGCAGTATTCATGATCTGCAATCCAGTCATACTGCAGTATTCATGATCTGCAATCCAGTCATACTGCAGTATTCATGATCTGCAATCCAGTCATACTGCAGTATTCATAATCTGCAATCCAGCCATACTGCAGTATTCATGATCTGCAATCCAGTCATACTACAGTATTCATGATCTGCAATCCAGTCATACTGCAGTATTCATGATCTGCAATCCAGCCATACTGCAGTATTCATAATCTGCAATCAAGCCATACTGCAGAATTCATGATCTGCAATCCAGTCATACTGCAGTATTCATAATCTGCAATCCAGTCATACTGCAGAATTCATGATCTGCAATCCAGTCATACTGCAGTATTCATAATCTGCAATCCAGCCATACTGCAGTATTCATGATCTGCAATCCAGTCATACTGCAGTATTCATAATCTGCAATCCAGCCATACTGCAGAATTCATGATCTGCAATCCAGCCATACTGCAGTATTCATGATCTGCAATCCAGTCATACTGCAGAATTCATGATCTGCAATCCAGTCATACTGCAGTATTCATAATCTGCAATCCAGCCATACTGCAGTATTCATGATCTGCAATCCAGTCATACTACAGTATTCATGATCTGCAATCCAGTCATACTGCAGTATTCATGATCTGCAATCCAGCCATACTGCAGTATTCATAATCTGCAATCAAGCCATACAACCATTTATAGAATTCATAATCTGCAATCAAGCTATACAACCATTTAAAGAATTAATGATCTGCAATCCAGTCCTGCAGTATTCATGATCTGCAATCCAGTCATACTGCAGTATTCATGATCTGCAATCCAGTCATACTGCAGTATTCATGATCTGCAATCCAGCCATACTGCAGTATTCATGATCTGCAATCAAGCCATACAACCATTTATAGAATTCATAATCTGCAATCCATCCATACTGCAGTATTCATAATCTGCAATCAAGCCATACAACCATTTATAGAATTCATAATCTGCAATCCATCCATACTGTAGTATTCATAATCTGCAATCCAGTCATACTGCAGTATTCATGATCTGCAATCCAGCCATACCACCAGTGACAGTACTCATGATCTTCAATCCAGTCATACTGCCAATTACAGTATTCTTGTTTAGGAAATGTTGAGACTAAGTGCAACTTTTGTTGTCTGTATTTTTGTGACTAAGGGCAAGGTCTATTCTAGGATGCGCTATTGTTTAATTCATACCAACTTTCAAAACAATACTCACAGAAACATCAACCAAATGCGTAAGAATCATGAATCATAGTTTCCATCTCCATTTTTATGTCTTCGTTAAATGCCTCTATACTTAGAGAATTTTGCCCTTTTCTCAAATGAAGTGGGGAATTTTTCCAGCTAAATTTTCAGTTCTTGGATAGACCCTGTCAAGGACCTTGTCTTTTCAAACAATGGGTATGACTGTAAAATGTTTTGAATTCACATTTTTGTATAGTGTACCAATTTTCAAGGATTTTGTGGTTGCTGCAAACCACAAATTTATAGACCAAGAGAAAATGGATTGACCCATCATGAAAGAAAATACTGGAACCGTACTCCCTCAGGAAATATCCAAAAAGCACAGGTTGTTCGTCACTCTAAAGTATGTCAGTATAATATGGTCCCTGATATAACATTGGTATGGTCAGGGATCCCATATAGTGGTCCCTTTCTATAAAGCACCTCAGTATAATATGGTCCCTGATATAACATTGGTATGGTCAGGGATCTCACATACAGTGGTCCCTTTCTATAGATCACCTCAGTGTTACATCAAGCCTAGAATTTAACATAAATTTCTTTGTAGCCAGAAGAACTAGTAGCTTGACAAATTTACTAGTCCTGCTGAATGTTCACAAGTCCTTCTTCACTATCTGATTGGATACAACTGAAACATAAGTAGCTACCGGTATTGGACTACTGAAATTATGAAAACTACAAGTGTGACAGGAAGTTTACTAGCATCAGGCTAGCAGACAACTGCTAATTTTGAGCCCTGCTACATGGTCTCTGATAGAACATTAGTATGGTCATGGATTCCATTATACTGGTAGAAATTTACTTTCCCATAAAATGTACCCAGGTACCCCAGGATAAAATGAGGTCAACCTCATCTCTAACTCTGAACTCTTTTATGGCTCCCCTCAAAAGAATTACAGTGAAGGACAATTGATGACAGAAATGGCATTTTCTGCAAAAACATGAAAAATTAAATCCTCAAAAATACATGAATTCACAGGGATCTGGAGATCTGACAAGATGCCATGGAAAATGCATGAGATATAAGAAGGGTGTCTGTAGATCTATGCAAAGCCTTACTGCTCCAATATATACTTAATAGTTGATTTTCTCTGGGGAGGCAACTCCATCTCCCAGAGCCTATATCTGGCCTAGTTCAATGAGGATAAAATTATGTCACAGTTTGTAAATAGTAACAGACCATATATACCACCACCTGCAGATCTGGACAATAGGTAGTTCATGACCTGCACTTGTCAGCCCAAAAGTGATTACTGTGCACACCTGAGAACACAAAGTGTGATACCTGTTTACATTATTTTACCTGTGCTGCTGTGTGGATCTTTACAAGTTTCCAGTGCATAGTGATGAAAACCATGTATAAACATAAAGACATTTAGAACTCAGATGTAATGCAGTCGTTGACCACAACCAACTGGCTGAGTGTATTTCACAAAATGAAAAGTACAATCCTTTGAACATTTATAATAGTGTTTTAATTTTTTACTCAAGCCTGTGCAGTGCTTGCTCAAATTAGATACAGGCTCAGGGCATTAATGGCTTTAAAAAAATCACAAGACCTGACTCAAATGCCACTAGCCCTGACTCAAATTCCATGTGCCCGAAAGGACACTGTTTGTTTTTACTATTATTTTGATACAACGTTGAAACTGCTGCACTTTAAATATGAAAAGAAATAAACAAAAATCATATTAAGTTGACTCGTGTGTTTCTTTGTCTCTCAAAATATTTCACATAAAGCAATATTTTCTGCCAGGTTCTGATGTCAACCGTTGTCCAACTGCTCCAGTGCTGAAAGAATATTTCAGACACAGGCTCAAGGCAAGTCTCTTTTTTTTAAAAAATCACTTGCTCGGACTTAAAATCCACTTGCCAGAGAAGACCATATTTTTTACTATTATTTTGACACACCCACCCCTTCCAGAAAATTGAATGGTCAATTTCTTATACTTGTGATATTGGCCACTGAAACCTTGTTCACATTCTGCTGAAGAGGGGTTCACAACCAATGAGGTTTCGAAGAATTTCACAATTTCTGCATGATCAGGTGGTAAAATTTGAATAATTGTGGCATACAACTCTGCTCTAGCGATTTCTGACTGTAATCATGGCCATGTACAATCTGTATGTATGGATAAGTATTCAGGGGCCTTGGAGTTTAAATTCATTTTCTGAATACTGCAAAAATCACCACATTTCTTGATCAAAGTTGAAAATAGAAATGAAGTCGGAGAGACATTGATCTCTTTTCAATATCGATCAGTAAAAACATTAGCTTCAAGTTTGCAATTAGTTCATGTCATAGTACTGTGGATGTGTCACAATTACAGAAAACACTCACTCCATATTAATAAAATCAGTGGTTACCGACTCTTTAAACTAAATGGATTTAAATATAATGTAATGATTTCAGTTCCTTAAGGGTTAAAAACACAACACTGAATTAGGGGCTTTTATAAGTCGCTAATCCCTAGCTTAGCTTCATTGTCAAATGATCGTATAGGTACTGCTCGATATATATTTAACCAGCAATGCATTATCAAGTCAGAGTGAGCAAGGGACAACTAATTATTATTCATGCTGTGCAAGTGAGTGCTAATTATATGTAACCAATAATACTGTTCCCCATTCATAGGTCACATGTTTCACTTTGTACACACAAAGTTTATAGCTTTTTATACAATTAAGCAGACGATCTTCATAAGGTGTCTCCCCTGTTTCTTAAGTTTGAATTATTATCAGAAATTGCACAGTAGTTTCCAATGGGTTATGAAACACAATGGAGGGATTTGAAGGTCATATGGTCAAAAGTCATTCATGTTTTTTTTTTGTTCTTAACATTATTTAGTTTATAATTTTCTATGTTTCCATGGATGGATTATATTCATTCATTGCACGATACTTCATGGAATATAAAGAATATCCTTGAAGAGGATGGATTAAAATGTCAAAGGTCACAGGATATATGATAAACAGTTTTGTACTTAATTGTTTACATTTTTGTACATTATGGTTTCATCTTCTTTCTTTATTGGTCAAATGTCATTCTATTTTTGTCTCATCTGCAATGAATGTTGCAAAAGGTATGAAAAAGTTGCCAGAACGTATGTCTATTTGTCTGTCTGTTCATCTACTTCTGCTTTACATTTTTATTGGACAACATATTTCCTACATTTAACTTTGCATACAAGTTTACTTGGGCAATTGAAACATCATTAGAGATGTCTAGATCATAAGGTCAAAAGTCAATCCTTAGGGATACCAGGGATAAGCTAAGGTGGGTATACTGTCATATGCTATGCAGGCTCTTCAAAAGCTTCAATTTTCACCTTCTATCCCCCTCCCTACCACCACCACCACTAAATACACTAAAATATGAGCAGACCCCCCACCCAGCACCAATAACAATTTGCCTCCTCCTCCCACCCACCTAAAGAAAAGAAAGAAAAAAAAAAAAAAAAGAATACACCTATTTTGGCAGAGTACATTTGCTTCCTTGTTTTATACTTTTCTTTTTCTTGTGTCTCTACCATTAATTTAAATTCTCTCACGCATACGACACGGGGATTGATGATTCATGGTGGAAATAATTTATTATGGTATAAATTAACCTTTACACCGCTATTTGAAGTTCATGTATCGTTGCTCTCTTTAATTCCCTACGTTTTAAGGCTTTACTATGCTTATGTAGACTTATGGTCGTTTCCAAAAGAACTGTTCTAGACCAAATTCACTACTGACACGCTTTAGTTATCCCACAACACAGCTGTTGAGATCGAGCCTTTTTTGGTGATTTCTGTCCATAACTTCCTACGCTTGCGCAAAGCCAATTTCCTGTTTTGAGTCAGGAAGCAACGAACGGGAGGGCGTTCAGCAGAAGAAAACACCAACCCCATTCCTTTCCGTGTTAGCCGTATAGATTTTAACAAACAATTCCAAGGTAATATTGTTATTACAATTTATGTGTGCTATATTTCATTCATTAAATAGAATGTTTACATTTATGCAACCAGCAAAACGTCGAAAGTTTTGAAGAAACCTTTGCTTCCGCGTGTGGACAGTTGCGGAAATGAACTTTGTCACTGGCATTTTCGAAAATTAACCTGCTTTCTTTCCCTCTCTTTCCAGATGGCTTTTATGAGAACTAGTAAATTTCGGCATGTGTTTGGAAAGCCACTGAGAAAGGACCAATGCTACGACAATATCCGCATTACCAAAAGTTCTTGGGACTCCACATTTTGTTGTGTCAACCCTAAATTTGTTGCTATAATAACCGAGGCTGCCGGTGGTGGCGCCTTTCTCGTCCTACCCGTAAATAAGGTGAGACTATTGTTTTGTCTTAAAAGTGGCCCCAGCATTTGGAAATAAAATGTATACATGCATATAACTATCTGGTGACACCCCAAGTCCGACAGTGTAAGACATCGATCCAGATGGTTTTTTTTTTTTGGGGGGGGGGGGGGGGCGGTGTCGACGTATTACTGCCTTAATAATCGGTGCTGTATAGCATGTTAGTTACGTCGGCAGTTGTCAACAGAACTTTTGGCCAAATTTTCAGTAATATCACAGAGTACACACATTATTGATTTCAGAAAATCCACGTTTCCATTATGGAAATTAATGCCTTCACACTGTTGTCCATGAAGGACCAGATATAGTGGTCATCATGGATGACCACATCATGGCTGGTAGTGAATGGATTCAGTTTTATTGTCTCCAGTGGAAAGTAGCAGCAGTATAATCATGTTATAGTAGATGTCCACTATATTGCATGGAACTTACCTGTTGGCTAAGCTACTGTAGACAGTACATAATGCAATATTTAAGCAATACAGAATGCCTTTTAACATTCAAAGACTCTTGTCACAAAATGCACTGATATACATATATTGCATGAGATGAAAGATACATTTTCGAGCAAAGAATCTGTGAGAATATTTAGGTTCTTCACAAAATATATAAATGTTAATGGTACAGTGATCTTAATAACTGTGGCTTAAAGAGAGACTCAGATTTCAAAGAAACAATAAGAAAAAGAAATCACACATAAGTTTTAGTGGGTTGATGGGACAAGAAAGAAGACATTGAAGCAATCTGATTAATAATTGCATGGACAGTTCAGTTTTTAAAATAGAAAATACAAGAAATGCTGGGATCTTTTTTTCATTCCACCCAGTCACTTTACAACATTTTCCCACATACGAAATATACATACTGATATCCAAGATACAACCTCTAATCCAGTGAGTGTATAAATTTAACACCAAATATACATGTAAATGTGACAACTTTTCCCAGGAACTAAGGAGCAAGAATGACCTGTTCACATTTACTGTAGACCTACTGCTTTTACATAGACTCTACTAAGCACATGCCACTGCATTCTATTGCAACCAGCTCGAGAAAATATACTTATGATTGCTAGTTTGGTCATCAGACGAATTTAATATTACCAAATGTAAGGGTGAAAATGGTGCAAAAGCATAATCACTTAAATATTTTCAGTAGGAAACTTCTATGCTTATTTTCAGTTGATGCAGATACAGCATTATTTGGTACAGTATATTCCTTCAGTCCACATGACACATCAGGGCTGAGCAAATCCCATAGCCAGACGTCCCGGACTATTCATTTTTGAAGTCGGGACAAGTGCTTTTTAAAAAAGTCGGGCAAATCCTTATTTTCTTGCCTTAATCACTATATTTACCTTTATTTGGCTAATCATGGCCTCCAGGCGTACTGAATACTTGATTCTACCCCTCTTTATGTATACATTTACATCATGTATAACACATAAATGTGGTCAGTGATAATTGTCGCATATGCGCACGTTCTGTTACCGCTTGACTGCATATTGGGCTAAGCGACCAAATTATCTGCAAATCAAAACATGTCAAACAAAAGAAAGCCAGTATGATAAATAAGCAGTGTTTTAAGCGGCTTTTTTGCATTGTGTTTACTCAAGCCAGATCCTCACGAGCGGCTCGCTATGATTTTAATCCAGCGAGTCAGTGTAATTAAATTAATTAAAGGTACTTTACCGACATCAGTGCTGGTTTCCTTTATGAACTGATTAAATTACTGTAATGATTCTTTCAATGTTCATGTGCGATATTGCGTATGATGTGAAACAATTACCCTAATTAGTGAGCTGTCTCTGTTCATATTTAAAAGAGAAAATGTATGTTATGATCATTTTAGAAGTAGTTGTCAAGCAAGCTGATAGTTACTCTGTGGATAAAATGAGTTTGCTAAATTATTTTTGCAAGGAAGGTAATAAGGCCGATTCGGAGAAGGAAAATTTGTGTGAAAGTGGAGGGATAAACGTGAGACTGCTACTGAGTGTGTGGTAGCTATTTCTCCAAAGAGACATAAGCAAGAATCCATGGTGGCAAAAAATGTAAAATATGACACTACTAAGAGACAGAGAAATTTTCAGCTGCATTGGGTAGATTGTTATCCCTGGCTTGAATGTATTGACTCGGAAGAAAAGATGTTTTGCAGTTATTGCATTACAATATCCAAAACTGGCACAGGTTGGAAATTCACCCAGTGTGTTTGTCAGTGGAACTGACAAATTCAGGATTGAACCAATCAAGTCTCATGACATGTCTGGACCCCACAAGGCCTAATATATTGAGGACTTTAACCCAGATATAGCTATTAACTGCTGGCTTAGTGCTGGTGCAGGTGGCAGACATATACATGGAGATTTTTTCAAATCCATCAGCTAAAACATATATACATGAACATGAAGAAACCAAATGTATAACAACCAATGTTTTTGAAAAATTAAATTCTTTTAAGAAATAAGTATGTTGTATATTATTTTGTTTGTTTTTTCTATGGATTAAGTACATACATCTCATCAAATCTTGGCAAGTGATTACCATTTTGGGACAAGTGAAGAGTAAGGTGGGTCAAGTGAAAAATAAGGTGGGACAAGTGAATTTTCTGAAACCACTTGTCCTGGACTAGTGGATGAAAAAAAAATTTGCTCAGCACTGCCCATACTGCAAAGTTGTTCCTGAATGTCAGGTCAATCAGGGTTCAGGAAAAAAAATTCCAGTCACTCATCTCTGTGTCTAGTGAGTTGCAACAGTTACTCTTCCCTGTCTTCATTTTACTCTTCGCAGTACTCTTTAGTATCGTCTCGATGGATTCTGAATCGTACCCAGTACTAAATCTCAGAAACTAACAGTATACCACATCTTAAATGCTGATAAGAATATTATGTTCCTTCCATACCTTAAAAATTTCTTTCATTCTTGCCAATGTTCGATGTTACTGCTTTGTCAAACAATGTGGCTCTCAATGGTGAAGACAATAATAAAGTCTTGGTTGTTTTCCGGAAGCCGGAAGAGTCTATGCAAGAAGGAGGAATGACGGGATCTTCTGGATGCACGCGCGGTATGTAAACGAACATTGTCCGCTCATTACATAATCAACATGCAGCTTTTCAAAAATTTCATAACGTTATACCTTAATATCTTTGTATCTTCTGAAACTGCATACCAGAAGTTGTGCAATCCCACGTCGTACACATAAACTAGTCCAGCCATGATGCTTCAACATTATGGATGCCTTTCAATTTCTTGTTTTTTGAAAAAACAAGGCAGTAACATCGAACATTTGTAAGGTATGGAAGGAGCTTAATATTGTTATCTGCATTTGAAATGCAGTTAGTTTCTGAGATTTAGTACTGGATACAATTCAGAATACATCAGGACCATACTATAGTACTCATCTCCACTACACTACTTACTCTCTTACTAAAAGAAACCACAGGTATGCGAGCTTGATACACTTCTCCCTTGATAACTCGCGCACAATAGGGTTCAAAAACATAGACCGCACTAAAAGCAAAAGCAGGAGTTACAGAGGGACCTAAAAAAAATTAAGAAGGGGATGCCATCCCGTTCCGGACATCGAGAAAACCGCAGTGGGGGTGGGTGTGGGGGTAACAGGGCCGTTTAATGGCTGAATACTCGTTTTATAATTGCATTGGGAATAATTGTCAATAAAGAGCTTTTTTCTAATGTAGTTGCTTGCTTTTTTGTATAAATTACCTTTATTTTCAAGATACCTAACCTCTGAAAGATCACTAACAACATTAGTCCAAGTGGTTTCAATGACATGTGTATGCAAAAACATTGTGTATTATGTCACTGCTTTTTGTTGTTGTCGATTCACAACAAAACAAGATTCTTTTTTTTCAAAAACTAGAGACATTTATTTTGTGAAACAACCGTCAACGTCGAAACTCTATTTATTTATTGTTCTATTAATAAATTATGGATGCTGTGATGTCATTGCAAGTAACAATGAAACTTCTCATCTTTGAGGAAATCTCTGAGTAGCAAATTAGAAATTTTAAGTTCAACACAGACTCTGGAACTCACTTCTCCGTAATGAACCATATCTGTGAAACAAAGCTTTTTATTCATCAAGTACTCATTTGGCTTGGTTGCCTTACTATCTTTGATCACATTTGTGAATGAGTAGGCTAATTTTAGATAGTTTAATTATATTACTTACATAATAATATTTATAACAGTGTTTGAGTGATCAAATGAAATGAGTTGACCTGACACACGGCCGTGACCGCTAGCTCTTAGTATGATTTGCACGCCTTTTAACTTTTCTTTTATTCCATCCTCTTTATTTGGCTTGATAAAAAAGAGGTAATTAACTTGATAATACAAAGCAGGTGTGCTTTTAAATGAGTGTAACAACATAACAAATACTTCCGCAAGTCTGAGATTTAAAAAAAAACGGTCGGCACTTAATTAGGTTCTCATGGAGACGCTCCTGGACATATCTGGGACGGTTGAATTTTATTTTTCATGTTTGAATACAAGAGGGCATATTGCATTTATGATGATTACACTGAAACCGAATTAAAAGACGGAACTAAAACACAAATTTCACTTGACAAAATTTATTTAATTGGTATTTATTTTTTAAAGTGTTGCCACCAGTAGGCATTAGTGATATTTTCATTGATCAAAATATCGTAGAATATTGTTATTTACAGTACTAAGAATGTTGTTTGGAAAGAAAATTGAACAAAATGTATGACTTCGTATTAAAATTTGAAAATTTCATGATGTTTATTCAACTTTCTGGGTACTAACCACTGTTGTTGATAAAACGAGCGATATATCAAGGTTTCATTTTCTAATATTGATTGCGATTTTTTTCACGTTCAACAAAAAGGGGCCAATTTTTTGTATTTTCTAATTTAAAAAAAAATGGGATCCACGCCTGACCCCGCGTTATAAGTGGGTTCGCAAGTTATCTGGGCGTGAGTTATTGAGGGAGCAGTGTACTTAAATGGGTCAAAATCATGAAAGTATTAATTTATGTTCCTAGTAAACACATGGGTTTAAAATTATTTTAATACATGGAATTGTAGATAAATATATACTAGGAGAGGTTTGTAACACTAGAAAATGCACTTGTACATCTAGCCCTTGATTTCTTAATAGTATTCATGTTTACAGTGACACCTTTCAGTAATCTAATTGTCATTTTAATGTAGAGAAATTTTCCTTTTAAAGATGCTGTCATACATTGTGAGTTAGACATGTGAGAGACAGAGAATGTCAAAATTTGGTGATATTTTGTCTGATCAAATATAGTCCTACACTGTAAGTTGTCGACTCTGATAGTTAGGATGGGGGCTCTCTGCCATTTCAACCAACTTTCCTACTAAGCAATCCATTATAGTCAGACCTCCATTTCTAGAGAGCTACTCAAGGGCAAATATCAAAGAAAAGATTGCTGACTGTTCAAGAGAATTTGAAGGTTTCAACAACATGACCCCAATTAAATTTTGATCAATTGGCTGTTGTCTTGGCAGTATGAGCTTTATAAATAGACTGTAATGGTGTGCATTGTGTGAAAGTTGGTGCCAATTAGCAGACACTTAAAATATTTCTTTCTAATGTAAGTTAGCAACATTTTGCTTGTGAAAAGTAATTATATACTTACAGAAATATATACAGGCGTCTTAACTTTGGCGTGACAAAGTATCGATGAAGTTGCAGTCTTGAAATAAGTGATGACCTGGCACAAGCATAACACTGTGTAAAAAGTCACACAATTTTGATATTTTCTGGCTCTTAACTTCTCACGGGTGTAATTCATAAGATGTGCTATTGTTCGTTGAAAGGGAAAATGTCTAAACATAAAAATTACGCCTAGATTACTGAAAAGTAAACATGAATAACATTATGAAATTGAGGGCTATATGCAAAACTGCAATTTATGGTGTTAGTATACAAACATTGTCTCGTATATATTTATCAAAGGGGCCACACACTGTTTCCACTCTGAATATGACATTTTCGTTACTTTTACACATTTTAATATCAAGCTTACATTGGGTACCTGTGACAAAAATGAAGTCAGCTTCCTTTGTGACATGTTTTAGATTGACAGCAAGGAGGCAAATAGTCAAAAGTAATTAGTAATTGACACACGCTTGATGTTAAGTGATGTTGACATTTGACGCTTGTAAATGGTAGAAATGCATACAGATTCATTCTCGATGTGCAATTCTGCATCTACTCAGTCAGGGGATGTGTATGTAAAGTTTTACTGAGCCCAGCCAATTTTTATGTGGTCAGGACAAGAGGATGAGTAGTTTTCCTGAGACCTGGTGAATATTGTTTTAATATCAGTTTAGTTACTAACTTGTTACATTTTGACCTGATTAACCTTTTTAAGAAGTTGGCATGAATACAAATAAAACCTTTTGCCATCAAAGAATATGTACAAAAATTGTATTTAGACAGGGTTTAGCAATCAAGCCAACAATGAATTACTCAAATTAGGTCCATAATTGCCCAAATTAGAATTAAAAGAGTTAGTAATCCAAGGTTAAATGCCTAAAGATATACATGTACACAGTACAGTAAAAGGGTAGGGCCAGTTAGTCAGTGAGTGCTGATGGAAAAGATTTTTTTTTCCATATTGCAGTAGTGGACGTGTATCATATCATATTATCATCATCATCATGTTTTGAAATTGAACTGAAATGTCTGCTAATATGCAAACTTAGTTGTGAAATGAGTATCAGCGGTAGATACGATTGTATAAATACTGTACAATAAATAGTCTCTAGTTTTTGTACATTGGTTTAGTTTTAGTTTATTTAAAGTGGAATATTTTCTTATTCATAGTTTTATTTTCTTATTTAACTTGTAGTGTATTATGTATAAGCTGAACACCTAATTGTACTGTGTCACACATAAGCTGAACACCTCGTATATATCAATAATGCCTTGTATATCAACCAAAATTGCTAAGCCACGAGTTTGTCAAGACTTTAAATATTTATCTCTGATTGCATCAATTGTGGTTAATATGTGGCTTCATATTGTTACGACTCTAGGGGTAATGTAACAAGATAAAAGACACAAACAAGCTTTCAAGATAAAAATGCAAATCTTTAATTTCCTAAAGTATTAAAAGTATTAAAATAATTCAACAAACAATCAAAGTGAAAGAATTAAAAATAACTTACAGTATAGAATATCCTAAAAAGTCCTAAAATGTTTTAAAGTTCACTTCCTGAAGTTAATCCAAATAATCCGGATGTAGTATTCCGAATAAAATAGCCTTTGATGTGCTAATGTGTTGATAAATTTCAAGTAAATCCAAATAATCCTTGTAAGTCTGGAATCTCACAAGTGTTAGAAATGTTCCTGATAATTCCACGGAACTGTATATTAATTCAGATGAAGACAATACTGACTTCTAAATGTATTGTATTAATAATGAATCTTCAAAGTAATTCCCACACTGAACTGACAATAAATTTCAATATGACCTCTATTCTCTCAAGTAACTGCTAGAATAATAATCAGAGGATTATTGTCTATATATACATAATAAGTGCGCAGTATTGAATTGAAAAACCCTTACTCCGTCTCCAATAACAGAGTATTACAAAATAATTCAACCCTCTACGAACCAATCAGGAACTAGGTTATGCGTCATAATGTTTACGTTCTCACGCTCTTAAATTCTTAACCAGTAAACATCATGTTGATTCAGAATGGGAATGTGACCCTGCAATGTTAATTTCTAAAAGTACAGAACTAGGTCGACATCTTTTTCGCACTCAATTAGTCATGTGACCATTTATCGATCGAAAGGTTGTTGTATGTATACTCATATGGTATCCGCAGTTTAGACTAAGAACAGAGATCATAAAATAATAAATTATATCATTATAAAAAGGAAAAAGAGGTATGATTCCGTAACAATATTTTTAATGGTTTTGAACAGGTATCCCTGCTAGAACTTCTTTATCTAATCCAAATTGGAGGTGGAAGATGGTTTCACATCTATCGCAACTTTGTGAATTAGCAAGGTCATGTCAGTAGCACCCAGCATCCACACAGTTTATTGGAGCCTTGCTGAACTTGTGCCGTATGTTTGTGTACAGTTGAATGTCAAGTCTTGTGCCCGGCTTGCAGCAGTTGTGATGTGGCAGATGCTTTTCCTAGGAATACTTGCTTCAAGACAACCCTGGCAGCTTTTCAATGCTGGCAGAGATGTTACCACTGTGCTTTGGCTCACATGCCCTGTTGTACCATGCCCCTGTTGTACCATGCATCAGCTGAATGCATGATAATGGTGGAATTGTTTACCCCGCATACTGCGCAAATTCTTTCCCCATTGGTGAGCTGCACCCAATAGCAGCATGCAGTCTCAGTCTTCTGTCTTCATCACAGACAATATGCAAGCATTTTAAAGGATGTAGTGGCCCTTTAATACCATGGACATGATTGACTTCTCAGCCACAAAAAAGCCATGGCACCACTGGGCCTTGCCACCTGACCACATCCAGGCACTGCTCATAGGCCCCTCAGGCTGCAGAAAGATGCAGCTGCTGCTAAACCTCCTGATGTGCTGGATGAAATGGAACATGATTTATGTGGCTGCACCTAGCGTAATCAGAAATAATGCGAAATCCTGCAGCAGATCAATGACACCACAGTTTTCAAGCAGGTTAAGTTGCTGGTTGAGACATGTATCATATCATTGTCATGGGTGAAAAGCTGAATGATGAAATACTTGTCGCAATTTTGGACCCCATAATGTTGATCTTCAACACTGAAGAGGCCACAAGCCCTGATGAACTAAACCGTGACCAGGACAATGATATTGTCTATGACGATGTGATGCATGAGGGGCCGAAGAATCCTACATGTACGTTTCTTTCACCATGGGTGGCATAAAAATGCTGATGTATTGTACTTGCCTCAGTCCTTTGTCCACATACCGAAGGTGATTTATGACAATGGTAATATGGTCATCCTCTTTTGAGACACTGGGATCCATGGTTTGCAGAACATGCACACCACATGGTGCACCACCGATTTGAACTGGGCGACTTTAATTTCTTCAGCGAAGCAATGTCCACACCATGTAGCTTCACCACACCACCATAGACCTTACCAGCACATTCCCAGTCAAGTTTCATGTGGTCCTCAGTAGCTTGTGGACTGCTGCTTGTTACCTGCCCTAGGGCAGTGCAAAAAAACTACAAGGTGCTAGCACAGTGAAAAACTGCTAGGTGCTAGCTGGTGCTACATTTAGTGGGTCAACACGCCTGGCATACTGTGCCATTTATCAAAATGTCAAGCATGCAAGACAAGATATGAATAATGGAGGAGTTCATTGCCTGCTGCAATGAACTGCATGACATGCTAAACAGCCGTCTGCTCGCATAGGTTGATGTCACCTACAAGTTAAAAAAATAGCTTTTCACATCTTATTAAACCAACAAAGACCATTGCCTGTGCCACAAAGGCAACTGAGGAGACTCGCAAGGAGTTCAAGGAAAAATGCAGGCAGTTCAGGAAAGTAAGGAGTCAACCACATCACTGATGGAAAGGCTACCCGAAGGCTTCATTGCTGCTCTACTGCTTGCTTCTGAGCAGCTCACCACCGACCTTGAAAAACTCGAAAAGTATATAAAAGACATGTCCGAGCCCAAAGCATCTGACTTTGCTAAAATAAGCAAAGTCTGGATGGGAAGCTTCATGAAGAAAGAAACGAACAGGCAAGTAGGGGGCTGATGACTGGGCAGAGTTTGTTTTCAAGATGCACAAACGTATCCCATTCAAGTCTCGCATTGTGGGAAAAATAATTTCTGAATTTGACTGATTTATAAGCCTCCACAGCTTGCTGTCATCTACCGTTTAAGCCATCAGCACATAGGTAAAGGCTTGCTTGCATTACAAAGCCAAAGCTGCGCATAGCTGTGCTGGCATTATTCCCAAGTTAACCAAGCACCCCAAGACGATGGCAACACATCCCTTGAGCTAGTCAATGAGGCTATCACCATCTGCACACGTTTGCTAAAGGACAATATCATATACGAAGCCATATTTAAATAGTTCATTACAGAAATTTGTGATGCGCTTAATTGATTTACACTAATTTATGTGATGCAAGCTGAGATGGACACCTGCGATGTTGTGAAAATACTAAAACATGTAGGCAAGGACATCTCGACCTGCCTGCAGATCATCCAAGAGAATACCAGCCTCTGGACGACATATATCTTACTGTGACACCATGGATAGTTCCTGCATGAACTCTAGCATGAGTAACAAGTCTAATCCTGACTATGTGCTCTATAGCTTTACTCCGGACACAAAGACCCAGCTGGTTCCTGTCATTCATACCACCACAGCCCATCTACTTATCTTGCAAAAGACCTTGCATCAATAAACTATGCTTTATACTGACTGACCAGGATGGCAACCTTCTCAATCTTTGTGGCAAGATGCTCTCCATTGGGTTCTATATCTAAGACCATCCTCCAATATACATATATTAGAGTGTAAGGGCATGCTTATACAGCCAGCATCCATGGCTAGCCATGCTGGGACAACAGGTACAGTGGGGGCAACAGAAAAACAGCAGCAAGCTAAAGAGATGAGAAACATGCAACATGAGTCGTCAGCGCTGGCCTACTTTTCATGGTGACAGGCTGGGTGATATCTTTCAAGCTATAGTCAGGGCAGCACCCATCACCACCACAGCACTGGCAAAGGCCGCTGGCAGTGGCAAAAAGGCTGTGGAAGCAGTACATGATTGCCTCAGCAAGTTGGCACTGTTCATGGCCAAGACTATGCCACCCAAAACAATTGCTGCTGTCATTGAGGTGGCCCACCAAAAACTTGCTGAACCGACTAAACCTGCCATCTTGGCTGATGCAGGAGTGCAACTGTTCGAAACTGGTGAAGTAAAAAATAGCAGCAAACTTGGCCTTGAGCTCAGGCATCTGCTTCTCACCTTATTAGAAGATGGCCGCAAAGGCATCATACCTTTGTTGTACTGCTGGTGGAGCAGTGATGGCATCCTTCCAAGACATAAAAAACTCTGCCCTTAATATGGGACCCCAGTGCTCCATGACCACAGCATCCACGACCTGCAGTACAATCGTCCCAATCAAAAGGGTTGTGTGGAGCTGCAGGTTCAGGACAACTTTTGCTACTTTCGCCTCTCCGAAGCTTTTATTGAGGTTGTTGGTAAACTTACAAAGGCAACCAGGCACGTTTTTCACAACATTGTTACTACTACTCCCATAGTATATACACTCTAGAAACTCTGTTGGTTCTGGATGGGAGGGCCAGGTTGTGTAGGACAACATTTTCATGCTGAGATGATTTCAGCACACACGCACTACACCCCACCCCAAATCCCCTCTTAGGTGGGTGGATGGTGGTTCCAACCAGCCCTGGTGGTGTGGTTGGGCAAAAATCAGCCTTGGTGGGTAGGGATTATTTCAAACAGATCTTTTACATCTACTGCATTTTTTAAAACAATTTTTCAAGAAAAGGGCCACAGAAGAAAAGTTAAAGTCTTAATGAGCATCTGCACTTACCACACATCTGGCCTTCAAAGTTTCAATAAAATCATTCAAACAGTGTGGGAGGTGAAGTGATGATGAGCTAAATTTTCAAAATACCCCTTTGCACATCTAAATCAATCATATACTCACTACCTAGCCTACAAAGTTTCAATAAAATTATCCAAGCAGTGTGGGAGGAGTAGTGATGATGAACTTGGTAACCTAAATGCCCAGTTTCTTTGTTTTTTCAAGAGATTTCCCCATAAATTGGCCATGGACAAAAAGTAAAATCTTTTTATGTATCTACACAAATTACATATCTAGCCTACATTGTTTAAATAAAATCCTCCAACCATTGTATGAAGAGAAGCGATGCTGAAATAAATTCCACCAAAAGATCTTTTTTTAAAACCATTTTTCAAGAAATTTCAGATATAGTACAGCCAGCATGCTCTTCTAAGAATAAAGTTATGCTGACAATTCAGCTGGGAAATGAAAGGTGATATCTAGAGTTATTCTGGTCTCTGCATTTAAGTATGATGAAAGAAACATGGGTACAAATAAAAACTAAACAAAATTGATCATGTGCTTTTTTATGGGGAACTAATAAAGTCATGATGTGATTATGTTGAACTTTGGAACTTCAGTGTTCCTTGGGTTGCCATTGCATTATTCCTTCCACGGTCATGACCTAACATGCATAAAGCTCCTATTGTTACATGGTTTTCTCGTTTTTTGGCCCATGGGACTGTCCTATTCCATGATTCATTTCATGAATCTCTCAGTCTTTTTGATCTGTTTTCTTCATCAAAACTTGATGCATCTACTAATTTATGTTGGCTAGTCTCGTGGAAATTGTGCTAATCTACAGCCTTGCGCTTGGCACCAAAGAAATTATGTAATGTTGCCATCGGAATAGTAAACATATGATAATAACTTGAAAACGAAGGTATATCTCTGTACATGACACCAAAAAACTGCTGATTTTATAATGATTTATGACGCTTAACATTGGAGTTCATATTCCTCCGACACAAAATAAATCCCAAAATATTGGCACTATTTTTATAAATATGTATATGATAACATGCAAGTGTTTGAAACGGCTCATAAGGATTTTTAATATGATGGATTAAAACTGCTGAGCAAGAGAGGTGTCAAAGCACACCCGCGTGTAATTATTGTTTTGATCAAAATGAGGATTATACACCGACATTTGATTAACAGTTGTCTTAATCCCTTTGTCTGCTAAGATCTGGCCTATACGGCTTCACCTATAAATCCCATTAAAATCACTTGAACTTTGTTTGATAGCTTGCATGCTACGTGATTGATACTCGCTTTGTAGAAACAGATGAAATAAAAGAGAATTTCACAGACAAAAAAGCTTGTGTAAAGAGGACTCTGCTGTTTGATTTTTCATGCATCCAAAAGTGAAATGTGTGCATACTTTTATGCGGATTTCTGCATCCCACAGAACCCTGATGAACACTGTTAAAATTGTACACAGGAAGTCAACTCGTTTTTTTGGGGTTATCCAAAGCCAAAAAGAAATAGCATGTTAAAACTAATAACTACATAATAGCTGTGTGGAGAAAAACCAAATTAACCTTTTTACACACTGCATGTACTGTATGTACATCATGACACGGTCATGTGACTTGTCATTTGGTTCCGACCTTTTGTGGTAGGATTACATAGATGCAATGTTGATAAGAGTTATTGCTTAAATTTATCAAAACCAGTTAAATTTTTCACTTCTTATGAATTGAAATAAAACTAAAACATTTTTTTGACAGCATCATAAAAGATACATGTATGTGAAAATTTCCTCAGTTGTTGAACTTAATTCATCACTGCCCTTCATATGCATTTCCCATATCTTTTGCCATCCACTGTGGTAGCACAGTGATGTCATCTATAGGCCAATCATGAAAGATCTAATACCATTGACATTAAAATGCCAAGTGCAGTCTAAATACTCTAACAAATCATAAATTAAATTTTTTTGTAAGTCAAAACATGATAAATACCAGATTACTTCATATGGAGCCCCCAACCAAGGAAATTATAATTTAGAGATCTACCTACCATATATACTCCATTATAAGTTGAACCCAACTGAAAACTGCATAGACCCAGATCTGCCATTGCATAATGCGCTGGTAGTTCTGGGTCTATACAGTTTGTTATGAGTAATCATTGGAATAAATAACATAGACCCTGATCTGCCAGCACATTATGCAATGGGAGATCAGGGTTTGTGTTGTTTGCAGTTGGACCATAATGGTCAGTTAAGAGCTGTGATGAATGGATACATGTATATTATCTAAACTTCCTTCTGTATTAATGTACATATACTTGGATTAAAATGGCAGTTGTCTTGGTCCCAGCATGATTAATACAGTCAACAGAAGAGTGAGAGTTCTAAAAATAGATTGCTCTTTGTATTAAGTTGGCACATTTATCAGTCTGGCCCCCTGTTCTTATCATGGAGGAAATACTGAACTTGAGTACTGAAAGAGGACTATTTTATGTCTGTAAAATGGGGGGGGGGGGGTGCGATTGGCCAATGAGGTGTTCGGAAAGATAGACATTTTGAAACAGAGTTTTCAGATTCATTCTTATGTTAAAAATGCAAAGAGTCTGATGTTTTGGAGTACTGTTCATAATTAATGTTGTAAAACACTTAGCTACTTCAGAATGTTTTATAGTAATAGTGCCCTAAGCTAGCCCCTGATGTGTAATAGTAATAGTGCCCTAAGCTAGCCCCTGATGTGTAATAGTAATAGTGCCCTAAGCTAGCCCCTGATGTGTAATAGTAATAGTGCCCTAAGCTAGCCCCTGATGTGTAATAGTAATAGTGCTCTAAGCTAGCCCTGATGTGTAATAGTAATAGTGCCCTAAGCTAGCCCCTGATGTGTAATAGTAATAGTGCCCTAAGCTAGCCCCTGATGTGTAACCTGGGCTTCCTCTGCAGAATGGCCGCCCCATATATTTATGGCTCTTCCTATATTTATCTGATGACAAGTCCATGCTTAATGATAACACCATCTCTCAGTTTTACAAAAGTTTGGCAAATAGCTATGAAGGATTTTTTTGTTTGATAAAAAGTCCATCCCATTTTGACAAATTTGTTATGCTGGTCTCCTGGTCTTGTCATGGGAGATATACTGTATTCGAGGGGTCACTCCAACCATGTAGAGAATTATTCAGTGAACTTTTTGAAGAAAAGGTGGTAATTATGTGATAATGCCCATCCAGACATTTGTGCATGCTTGCGTTACTCTTGCTACATCTGTCAAAAAAGCAGTAAGAAACCTTCAGATATAATTGGGGGTGGTTTGTAGATGTGCAATACAGTTTTATAATTTTGTATCCCTTGTGAGTGGGGACAACAGATTGCAAGTTAGATATGTGAAATCTTGGGATATAATTGGGGGTAATCTTTAGATTGCACAACAGTTTTCAAATTTGCCATCACATGGGGGTGGGAGCACTTTTGCAGATCATATGTAAGTGATTTTAAACTTTGGGATATAAAATTGGGGGTAAACTAGGCATGACAAGACAAATTCAGATATGTAATCAACATTGGTCCCTAGGTCTATCCATACCCACCCACCCTGGGGCACAGATTGAGGGGGTGGGACAAAACATGAGATCATGAGATATGTTTTACAAACACTGTATGTTCACAGTGGATCATATCTATGTAGTCCAAGGTTGAACCTCGAAGAAGTGTGCAAGTGTGTTGTGGTTAAGCTTTTTAAAATTGTACATTTCCGACCATAGACCAACATTTTCCTGTTATGATTTCATCTAATTTGATGTAGAATCTGCCTCATTGGCTGAAGTTAATTGCACACAAGAGGCCCAAATGAAAGAGGAAGGACAAATCATGAAGCTATGATCCAATTTCCTTTTGTACATGTTATTATACCTTATGAGGATGTAGTGTCTGTATTGCTCATTTATATATGGTGAAATTTCCCTCAGCTGGCCTCTTTGTAACTCATCCTTCTTGCAGACTTGCCCCATGTTTTACTCCCACTTAAGCCATTCAAATACAAATCATCCCCCCACCCCTTACACTGGCCACCCCAATAAAATAACCAAAAGTTTTGTTCCCAACAGTCTCCGGTTTAGCAAAGTTTTACTGCTATTTATAATTAATTAGTGAAGTATCTTGCTGAAACAGAATATTCCCATATTTTTCTCAGTTATATGTTTGGACCTCTCAGGCTTGGCAACCACAAAATGGGTCCAGATTCCAAAACCATTGTAAAAGTCTTCAGACCACCCCCAGTCACATCTCAAAGTTTGAAGTCTCTGTGGTATAGGAGGGACTGCGTGACATTTTATATGCATGCACATTTGGACAGGTGAGATAACTTAATCCCCATATATTCCTCAAAAAGAGAGGAAATACTTATCTTAGTTACCTTGATTGAACAAAATTTTTAGGACAAAAATAATAATACATTTTATGTGTTCTCAATGGAGTGTTGAGCCAAAAGCCCTAAAACAATTCTAGCCAATTCAGGCGTTTATTGCACTTTAAAAGAGATCAGCAATGTGTACACACATTGGAACAATAATTAAAATGAGAGAATATAAAACTATTGATATAAAACTAATGTAAAAAGTCATTCTTGATTGCGGCATTATTAAAAAATGCTTTCTTTTCAGGTGAAATCTCTTGAAGGAAATTTTGCTACATACAGGGTTTATCTGTTATTCCATGATAGAGTGTCATCAGCTGTGACTCCTAAAAATTTATTTACTTTTTGAGTAAAATGAAAAATTATGTACTATGTCACCTGGAGCAATCTTTTTAATTAAGAAATTTTGTATCCATTTATTAAAATAGAAAGAAAAATAAAAATTAAAGAAACAGAAGAAGAAAATTAAATTTGAATAGAAGACAAAGGATGACAAAAAGAACACACTATATTTTCAATAAATATAGTTCAGGTCATTATTGGTAAATTAAATTAAAAGGTTAAAGATCTGTGAATAAATTTCATCAGCAGTAATTTAAACCGAAGTAACCAAAGGCAGAGTTCAGTTATAAACATAGCTAATTTTGTTTGGTATATGTAAGATTACATGGCAAGGACTTAACAGCATTTTGTTGTTTCAGAAATATACCCCTTTACATCTACATGTACCTTCCTATTGCTTATGATACTTCATGAGATTGTTTTGTTTGTAATATATGTTATGAGAGTTGTGAATACCTGGCTTTGTTTGATGTCAGGAGGTTCTTGACTCTTCTGTAGATGCACAATATCATAGGCTGGAGGGTGTGTGTAAGAGGATGTCATTGAAATAAAGGGTTAAATCACATTTAATATATTAATACAAAATTTAAAAATAACATTGAACGAGCATGAAAGTGGATGCTCATTGATAAAATGCTGTATCAATGATTTTAAACTTTGCAATAAAGTATACAAGTAGATCTACTTCCAAGTTTTGTTCTTTGTCACTTTTTCTATTTTATCTGTTCTGTTTGTCTGTCTTTCTTTTTTCTTTTTATTTCCTATTATCTAAAAGAAGAATACATAAAAAATTTAAAAAAACTGAATGTGTCACACCATGCGGTGGGAATCATTCACTTTCCCTGGTTCCATGTCCAGGTTGATGAAGTATAGTTTCTCATTTTCTCACTCCTATGGCACTTGGCAGATATCATGGTTAAAGAGTTTTGTGTTTTCACAGTAGCCTTCACTAAAATATTTGTATCGTTGCTGTCAGATTTAAACATGATTTAAATACCTTTCAAGTACTTTTCATATAAATTGAGTGGCATAGTACATGCATACCCAACTGTCACCATCTTTGGTGTAAGCATGCCAGGTATAGTAATTGTTGTTTCAGAAGTACATGTAGGCATGGCTGTAACTTGGCCATTCATCAATTATAGAACATGCTAAGCTGACACCATCATATCATCATAAAGATTACTCTGAGACAGGCATATTGTAGAATATATTGGAAAAATGTCACTCTCGGGGGGACTGGGGGGGGTATCCTACACACTTAAATAAAGAATGTTTACACTTCTTGTCTTATACTGCATACCTGCATACAAATGAAACACTTTTATCTGCCTAGATTACAATGAGATACCATCGATACTCGCTTATAAGTTGGGTCCAACTGCAAAGAACATAGAACCTGATCTGCTGTTGCATAATGTACCAGCAGATCCTGGTCTATTTGTTGGTTCTGATTCCTCTTAACAAACTGCATAGACCCAGATCTGTTGGTGCATTGTGCAATGGCAGATCTCAGTCTGTGCAGTTTGGAGTTGGATACAACTTATAAGCAAGTATATATGGTATATAAATCTGCGTATAGATGACTGTAGTTTATAGCAAATGTACATTTACTGGATTCAGTAGTTGATGGGTACTTCAGTAATTCAGTGATGGATTAGATAAAGAATTTGATGTAATGAAATTCATGTTACATCTCAAAGTTTCCAAAATTTCATAGGTATTTATAACTTGCCCATGGTACTTGGTTTCAATACACAGGACAGGGGCATTTTATTTACATGTAAATGGAGATAATTCTTAATATGGTATTAATTTTTTTGTTCAACAAAAGGTGTAATGTAAGACCAGTGGGAGCTTTGTCCTACAATTTTAGCAATATCATTGCAATGTTGCACCTTATTTTTGAACTGTCAAGGGGACATTGTATGTACCTGTCCTCCAGTAATGATCAATAATATACGAGGTGAGGGGTAGGGAGGGGAGAATATTCCCAGGGCTCACTCAAAGTGCAACACTGCATTGAAAATATCCAACTGATCTTTTGTGACAACAGAGACCCAAAAGAACCAGTCTTATTTACTATTATATTGAACATTAAGATCCAGTATATGAAAACTGTAGTCGTTAATTTGTTTGAGATGTAACAGATGCCAGTTTTGCTTTTTCACTACAGATTATGAAACACATTATATGACTCTCCGCATGAATAATTATTCATCTATATGTACTTGAACATTTAAGTTAACATGTTTTTTATGCCCTTGTTTTGCAGTTTTATTGGGTTATTATTAATATGGGTAAATTAAATACTTTTTTGTCCTTTGTTACGTCCATGGTAAGAATTTTCTTTCTCATTTGGTCATTGGAAATACTCGCTCTCTCAATACATCATTTTCTAAAGCTGGATCATTTATAACCATTTTATTTTATTCTCCAGATAAGACACTACCATTCACATGTTGTTTTTTTTTTATAGAAGAAATGTGATGTCAGATCCACCTAGACTTTCATCACTTTCATTCAGAATTATCTTGGTGTGAGTTTCAGAATTATGTGCAATGTGTATGTATCCTTTTTTAATGCTTGGCACCATACAACTCAGCTGTAAAATCCTACTACTACATATATATATTTTTATGCATGTATTCAGGAAACATATATAGGAAATTTGTGTAAACTTACCACCAAAGCAACACAAGTATTAAGCTGAATGGTCAGTTAGCCAGAATATAGATTGGATAATCCATGATAAAGAAGCGAAAGTGAACCCATTTTTTTTGGTCTCCATCACCAAGGAACAAAATTACTCAGGTGCAAGATTACCATTCCACTTCAGTGTGAAATTTTGCAAGATACTATAATTTAAAAAAAAAGGAAGTCTTATTTTGTGTTTCATATCTGTGTAAGATTTATCACAAACTCTTTGTAATACTTGGAAGTTTTCTCATTTCCAATCAGTGTATGTAACAGATGACACTACTGGGGACTTTGGTACCGGCACTGTATGTAATAGATGACATTACTGGGGACTTTGGTACATGTGACATCTCTGCTGTCTAATATGAAATGAACAGGATGTTGCTACTCAAATCAGTTAAATGATTAAATGCAACTGTGTAAGGCATCTTAATATAATTCCTGTAATGATTACATTTATGAAAGGAACCCTAAACAAATGGATTAGAATGCTATTTACATTTAAAAATCTGACAGACATAATAATAGACAAAAAGTTAGACACCATGCACTGGTACTGATATATGTTACATCTTGTTTATCTACGTGGTATTACATTATACCTTAACTCATTGTCCCCTGGAGATTCTTAAAATTAGTCAGTTAAATGGTTACATTTATGAAAGGATTCCTAAACAAAAGGCTATGAATGCTATTTACATTTAAAAATCTGACGAGACATAATAATAGACACAAAGTTAAAGTTAGGCACCGCATGCACTGGTACTGGTACATGTTACATCTTGGTTATCGAATCGCCTTAAACAGGAATATATTACTTGTGTTGACTGTATGATTGTGAAAATTACTTTCTCTTTTTCCTGAAAGAATTGCAGTTATGAAATCAACCTTGATTCAGTATCAGAAAGTGTTATTTACACTTGAAATCTAACAAGTACAAAACAATGGAAATTAATGGAAACATTTTATCCAGCATGAACAGTGACTGGAAAATCTCAGATTCTTGGAAATACATGTATATTACAAGAATCAAACCGTTTTCACATAAATCTCAAGCAAAATACCATGTAAATTGAAATGATTCACCAGTTTCAAACTATCTGTACTATTTTCCACCTTTACTGAGCAAAAATTTCAGGCAGAAATGGTTGTTTACACATGCATTTATGGTGAGAAAGTAGACCTACAGTACATCCATTTCATCTGTCAGTCAACGAAACAATGTGCTTGGCATGACATCAGACTATCATAAATGGGCAGAGTATACATGTTGCATAAAAACCACTGCTTGATGTACACTATGTCAGCTATTTTTCCAGTTGCTGTCAATATTTAATAAGATTCTGAGATGCAACATTCTAACACCAAATGGATCTTCAAATTCAGAATTCTATTGGTGTTTTCTTTTTACAACTTGTATCTTGAATTAGGTCAACAAATATTCTTTCAATGCAAGGTCAAACACGATTGGGAACTTCAGATGTTGGAATAAAATTGGTCCAAATTTGTGACATAACACTTTAAACATGAATGTTGAGTCCCAGACATGGTGAAAAATAATTTTGAATATGTATAGTTCTGCTTTTTCAGTAACTGGAACATCAATGACCACTCTTTTAATGAGAAGCTTAGCATTGTGATTTCAATTAGCATTGTGATGGCAATTAGCATTGTGATGGCAATTAGCATTGTGATGGCAGTTAGCATTGTGATGACAATTAGCATTGTGACGGCAGTTAGCATTCTGATAACAATTAGCATTGTGATAGCAGTTACATGTAGCAATGTGATGACAATTACCATTGTTGATGGCAGTTAGCATTGTAATGGTAGTTACATGTAGCATTGGGATGGCAATTAGCATTGGGATGGCAATTAATCAGGACACCCTGACTAATGACATGATAAAACTTGTACTTAACATTTCTATTAAAAATTTAAGTTTTAAAATTTTAATTTTACTTACCATAAGTGAAAGGTTTACAATATTGTACCTTTCTTGTTAAGTGTAAATGACATAAGTTCAACTTCAAGTTTTTTCTAAAATTTCTTGAAATACTAACATTTTTTTTACATACACAACACATATTTCATAACATCATATTCTGTATCATTAAGTAGTGACATGTTTAGTTATGATAGGTTAATGAATGATTGCTATACGATAGGCTACATTGTCATGTAAATAATGTAATCTAGTTATTGCTCTATGCCTAACCACTCAACATGAGTTGCCTCACCTTAAGGGTGGTATAATAGCACTGCCACAATGCAGTGCTACTTGACTATAAGATGCCTCAGTAAAAGGTAGGTATGGTCCTGGATTCCATTTCATTATTTAATAGTAATTGCCACAGTGTAAGGTAGGTATGGTCCAGGATTCCATTTCATTATTTAATAGTAATTGCCTCAGTATAAGGTAGTTATGGTCCTGGATTCCATTTCATTATTTAATAGTAATTGCCTCAGTGTAAGGTACGTATGGTCCTGGATTCCATTTCATTATTTAATAGTAATTGCCTCAGTGTAAGGTAGGTATGGTCCTGGATTCCATTTCATTATATAATAGTAATTGCCTCAGTATAAGGTAGTTATGGTCCAGGATTCCATTTCATTATTTAATAGTAATTGCCGCAGTATAAGGTAGGTATGGTCCTGGATTCCATTTCATTATTTAATAGTAATTGCCTCAGTGTAAGGTAGGTATGGTCCTGGATTCCATTTCATTATTTAATAGTAATTGCCTCAGTGTAAGGTAGGTATGGTCCAGGATTCCATTTCATTATTTAATAGTAATTGCCTCAGTATAAGGTAGATATGGTCTTGGATTCCATTTCATTATTTAATAGTAATTGCCTCAGTATAAGGTAGATATGGTCCTGGATTCCATTTCATTATTTAATTGTAATGATGTGTGTAAAATATCTCACTATAAGGTGATCTTGCCTATCAGGTGGTCCACTTTGATGGCTCCCATGAACAGTATTATAATGGGGGTACTGCTGTACTTATGAGATAACAGCACCATGTTTCCAGATTTGCTGAAAATATATGAGGTATTATACTGTCACAAATTTTGTTTTATCAGTGCCAAGTTAGCAGTCAATAATGTATCAAATTTGCAACAGTGTAACCACCAATATAACAATCTAAAAATATAGTACATTTATATCTATTGTAACATGTTGGAAATTTTTTATATAAAAAAAATTGGCAAAAAGTACATTTGTGTACTATGTCATGCAGAGAGTCACGATGTCAAAATGGCATCAACATTTTTAACAGTATATCATGGATTATACTGCTATAAATTTTTTTGTTTAACCCATCAGAAAGCACATTATATATATATATATATATATATATATATATATATATATATATATATATATATATATATATACACATATATATATATATATATATATAGATGTGTTATTAGAGTATAGGTAAAATACAACTTGGAGAAAATTAAATCTAAATATAGTGCTCCCACACTATACGCTCCCTCACAATACTGTTGCCCCGCTTACGGCACATGTATGATTATAGATTACGGTAAATTGTTCGAATTTTGTTTTGTCATTACTACTTGAAATTTTTCTCTCAATTTTACACTTTAGCTAATTGCTAATGAGCGCCAATTATGATGTGATTTCATGTCATTAAATGCCCTTTTTTGCATTTTTATGCTTATCAGTATAAGGCTTCCTCACTTAAATGAGTCACTTTTGTGGCTCCCGTGGTCAGTGTTATAAATAGACAGTACTGTACAGTGAAGCATTGCTAATCCAGACTCTCTTTATCCAGATGTCTCGTTATTAGAAAATTTTTTTCTACACCCGCCATAAGGTGGAGGATATTAAACATGTAAAATATTAAATCAGATGGATATATATTACATGAAATAAAGCTAAAATCAGTTAACCTTCAGTCCACACATGTAATGAATTAGTTAAAGCTTCATCATATTGTACTGTATTTCTGATCAGATTTTGATCAGCTTGCAGTGACCCTGCAAGGCTCCCACTTGAATGAGAACAGGGAGAAGTGAAAGACCATTGGGGAAACTTGATAAATTTTGATCATAATACCTTGTTGTAGTTTTTAATAATAATAATAATAATAATAATAATAATAATAATAATAATAATAATAATACAATAGTTGTATTAGTAGTAGTAATACTGCTTTGGTCTACAAAAATTATTTCAGTATATTTGTTTACTAGAGATATACAACAGTGTATTTTAATTATTATTTTTGTAAAGTTTTTGACTAAAATCACAGTTTGTCACAGATATTATTTTATCCTAGTCTTCTTCCAAATAAATAATTTGATATGTGATCTTGAGCCACTTTTAGTATAGCAGGAAGTGACATTTTGGTGCAACCTCTGCTATAACCCTTCTGCAGTGTAAGCTGTTTATCATGGCAGGAGTAGTAGTAATTGAATCTCTTTGATGCTGATTTACAAAAACAAAACTTTATATTGATGTTTGTAATTTCTGAATGTGTTTTTTTATTTAAAGTGGCCATTAAATATATATTGCTTAAATCTTTGGCTTTGTGCATTACAGCTCTCCCTCGTTATAACATGCTTTGTTGTAGTGCAGTTCTGGATATAATGAAGTACCGCTATGGACCTCATGACCAAAATTAAACCATTGTATTTAATTGATCTATCAAATATATGACAGTATGGGCTGAAAAAAACCCAACATGAAGCTTAGTATTATATGGTTATTTCCTTTTTAAAACATTATTATTTTAAAAATTTTGATCATTCCTGCTATACCATGACTCTGTACATATGCGATTCTTGCTATACTGCGGTTTGGTACATAATACATTTCTCACTATAACAAAGAATCATTGGTCTTGCTAACCAATGCTGGTAGATACTGAGTGCACACTAAAATTAAATGAGAACAAGATCTGGAATGGAAAATTCCATGATGCGGCTCGTTTCAGGTTAACAAGATATTCAAACATGTTAATGTTTTCATGAGTTAATTGAACAATTGATAAAACTTTTATTGCAATAATGTAAGTGTCCAAGGAAAATAGGATGGTACAGTGCAGACCACAAAGTTAAGGTGGCAAAACTGTTATCTCGTTTTTATAGCACTACTAGTGCATTATGTACTATCATTTTCATTTGTCCCTCTAAAACATTGTGTCCCCCAAATTTGGATGGTCCTCGACACAGTGTCCCCTGCCCTTGGGATCCTGTGTGGAACAATGTATTAAAGATTAAGGATTAAATTTTTAGTTAAAGTTTTCAGTCTATTCCAGCTAGATGGAGAATTCTTCACAATGGGACTGGAGTAAATCCTTAAAGTGATACTAGGTATTTGAATGATTGATGTTTGGGTAATCAAGTTATGCTGTATATTGGCAATCAGTAATTTGTGAAAATGTGATGTTATAAATGTACTAAATTTAGTAATTTTGCACGATTTATTATACTAGTTTAATTTTATGGTTTCTTGTTTGCACATATATTTCAGGTTGGTAGAGTAGAGAGAGATGTGCCCCTGGTGGCAGGACACAAGGCAGCTGTTCTTGACATAAACTGGTGTCCACATAATGATCAGATCATTGCTAGTGCTTCAGAGGACTGCACCGTCAAAATCTGGGAAATTCCTGATGATGGCCTTGTAAAAAATCTGACAGAGTGCGTTGTAGACCTAGTGGCACATCAGAGACGTGTCGGTCAGGTTGTATGGCATCCCACAGCTAACAATGTACTGCTGAGTGCTGGTATGTATCATTATCGCACTTTGGACAAATTTATTGCATTTTCTATGGTCATAGTGTATTATATGGAGATCCACTGTAAGATTTTACTTCTTCTCTGTTATTTTTTCATTGGTCGGTAGTGCATCACTTTATAGACTGGCAAGGTGGATGGAAATGTATACTCTGTTTCATTCCATTTCAATCTGAGCTGAAGGCAGTTTTGTCTCCATATATATATGCCTACCAAAAGGCAGAGTGTATTATGTTATGATGTTGTTCATCTGTCTGTCCATCCATCCATATATCCATCAGTCTGTTTCCAATTTCTTTTCTGCACAATAAGTAGAGTTGTCCACCATCTACAGTTAGCCAAACTTCATCAATTTTTGACTCAAAAGTTCAAAGGTCAAGGACACTGTGACTGAAAAAAGAACAATCATTTCTGCACAATAACTTATTAATTCTTTGCCATCTACAGTTACCAAACTCTGTGAATGGCTTGCACTTGGAATAAGGAAGAATCCTATCAATTTTGGGGACAAAAGGTTAAGGTCACTGACTGAAAGAAGAAAAATAGCTTCTGCACAATGACGAAGTTGTCCCCCATCAAAAGTTACCAAATTTTGTGGATGGCTTGCACTTGGGTACGGAAGAACCCTATTGATTTTGGGGTCCAAAAGCTCAAAGTTCAAGGGCACTATGGTTGAAAAAAAAAAATGGTTTATGCACAGTAACTAGAGTTCTGCACCATATGCAGTTACCAACTTTGTGAATGGCTTGCACTTGGGGTTGGGAAAATTCTTATCAATTTTGGGGTCAAAAGGTCAAAGGTCACTGTCACTGAGGAAGAAAAATGGTTTCTTTACAATAATA